>PVIH01005332.1:0-125757 GCA_004025045.1 Sigmodon hispidus
CACTAGCTGGAGTGAAATTTGAGAGTGTTTGTGATCCTTCGTGGTGACATGGTAACTGCCGATTTGTAGCACCACCTGTGCCCCGCCTCTGCATGGAAACCTTTGTGTGTAAGGGTGTATGTGGAAGCAATGTGTGAGGGAGGAATGTGTGAGGGCTGTGTGTGGGAGGAGTGTGTAAGGGTGTAACACAAATTCTAGTTGTCATTAAATGAAAACTCAGAACCAGATGTGGGGGGAAAGCTGGATTATCAGAGAGAGAAAACAGATCACAATCAAATTTTACCCAGCCAACTTCTTAAGGTAAAGGCTATTTTCCAGAGTCCTCCACCTGGCTCCTCGTCACTTCTACAGAATAATTCTCTGTCTTCCTATGTCTGTCTTAATACCTTCTTTGTCCATTTGTTTCATTTTCGGGTTCAATTCTGCATCATATCCTAGAGTTAAGATTAAAGATGTGAGCTACTACTATTTGGTAGTTAGCCTTGAACTCACAGAAACAGAGAAAGATCTCTGTCTCTGGAGTTATGGGATTAAAGGTGTAGGTTGCCGCTCCCAGTCTTTTCTATGCTAGGATTAAAGGTGTGAGTTACCACTCTCTGACCCTCCTGGCTTGACTGAGGGTGGATCTGTTCTCTGATAATCCAGACTGGCTTTACTAAATATATATCACCACATATCCCCTTTTGTATCAAAAATAAAAAAGAAGGTTATAACTAACATAAAAACCACATACAATAGGCATAATAGTTATATACAATATATAAAAACAATAATTACATGAGTAATGTCCAGTCCATTAACAATTGAAAAATTCAAATTAAATATTCCATTATTTATCCTATTTTGGAAAGTCCAAAGGATTTTACCTAATTCACTTTCTATTTAACTTGTATTACTAACTAAAAACTATATTTTGATGTCTCTTAAACGATACACTTCTAAGTGAGGTTTTTTTTCTAAAACTGTCACTAGGAAACTATAACTATAACTATCTGATCTTCAACTCCCTCAGAGACCCAAGAAGAAAATATTAACTAAGTAAACAGCATAGGCAAGCAAGCAACTTCCAAAAAATGTAAGAAATGAAACAGCTGGCTGCCTGGACAGTCGCCCAAGGTTCTTCTGTATCGTTGAAGCATATATCTTTTGCCTACAGGCCTAGCATGTCTGACAGACATCTCTGTGAAGCAGGATATTCTCAAAGACCTTCCTACCTTGTCTTGGCAAGGGTGGGCAATTCTTTTTTGTGTATGTCTTCTGCTTGTCCATTTTGAACATCATACTGCCAGCAGTCAAGGCAGGAGTACTCTCTTGCCCAGTGGCTAACTTTTGCCACAAAGTAGGTCCACTCCATATGGAGTTTCTTTGATGTCCATAATCTTCTCTGAAGTAGATTGGTGCTGCCAGGAGCAGGTGTCCCATTGTCATGAAAATAATAAGAACCTATTGTTGGTTTCACGCTTGAGATCAGACACACACACACAATACTAGGGCCATGCAAGAGTTTATTCAGGAGAGTTACTAGGCAAGTACAAGGGCAGAGAAGTAGAAGAGAAAAAGAGACCAATTTTTACATGGCAGCTCCTTTTAAGAAGACAGATGGGTACGGATTTATGTAGCCATGCCTAGGGGCACACCCTTCTTGTGCAGTGTGTTCTCTTGGGGCCATGTTGGCTTTACCACATGGCCACTACTACCAAGAATTCTTATCTTACCCATGTTGAGTTTACCATGTGGTGTGCCAGGAATCCTTATACCTATGTTATTAAAATATTTTAAATGCTGTATTCTATGGATCTCTGAAGTGTTTGAAGACTATTCATCTAAAATCTTAAAATCATATCTAATATGACTATAAGTCTGTTTGTAATTTCTAACTACTAATTTGTATTTCTTTATATCCTAATTAGTTAGTAGTAATAACTTTCATGGACTAGCAATTTGTATTACATTGTTAGATGAACTCTACAGGTATAACACCTTGAACAAGCATATATATATATATACATATATATAGTAACAAAATCTCAACTTTACATCAATATACATAATTTGTATACAATATACAAAAAATCAAATCCAATGTAAAATATTTAAAGCTAGTAATTGCTTTTTAAAAGTAGAGTCAATAATCTGCCCTTATATCCTATCATATCTGTATCCTATTGGGCCATCTGTTCCCACCTACAGTATCTCCTTCTTTCTTTCTTTTTTAAAAGCAAGAACCCTGAATCTATTCTCTCTTGTTTAGCATTTTTTCTAATAACCAATAACAATTTTTAGCCACATACTCTAAACAATGTCAATCATCCGTCACCCACTGAAAGACCAAAAACCACCCACCCCACCTCTTGGGAATGTGAGCTCCATGTTCTTAAATTTACTTCCTGTTGTCTGAGGGTGATGGCATCTTTAGCGAATCCTGAAAAGTTTGGTTAATTGTCAAGTCCTGAAATAAGCAGCTGCATCATAAGTAGTTGGCCAGTCTCTGCATAATAGGAAAATGCATGGCTTGTCTCAAGTCCTGCCTAGAATAGTCTGTGAAGCTGGTTCCTCTCAGCTAACCGCCTTGAAATTACCCTGGGAAGGTTGTAGTCTAAATCTGATCTTTGGCTGGTGTTTGTCAGCCTAGTGGCTTTGTCATAGTCCATGTGAAATCATCGTTGTGGGGCCCCATCTTCTTTTGGGGTACTTCAAGTTCACAATTAGGCATTGTCATGGGTCACTGCAGAAAACTGATAAGGGACTAAAACCCAACACAATGTACAGAAAGTTAAATAAAGCCTTTTTTCTAGAATTAATTAGTATTCTATATGAACATCATTGTCATGACCAAAAGTTTAAAATATAAATATATAATCTTATATATGTTAATACAAATGTTTATTTCGCATAGGATTAGTAACAATAAAATGGTCCCTTATTTTTAGTTATTCTTCAGTCCCATATCAGATGGCTCTGTCTTCTGATATTCCAGACTGGTTTTATTAAATATATAATATATCACCACATAAGGGTTGGGGGGGGCTGTGTGGGGGAGGGCTGTATGTGGAGGAGTATGTTAAGGAGTGTAAAATGTCTGAGGAAGGCAAGACCTTGAGGGAACTCTCCTTACAAGTCAGAAAACGGTGGTCAAGGGAAAAACCCACTTCCAAAATTCTACTGCTGTTATGTAAAGATATCAGAAAGGTTTAAGTCAGGGCTGAAGAGATGGCTCATCAGTTAAAAGCACTTGCTCTTCCAGAGATCCCAAGTTTAATTCCCATCACCCACATAGAGCCCCTCAAAACAGCCTGTACGTCCAGCTCAAGGGGATCTGATGATCTCTTATTGGTTCCCACAGTTACACACACACACACACACACACACACACACACACACGCAAATATGCACACAATGAATAACAAACCTTTAATTTTTTTAAGTAAAGAGAACATGCTGTGGGCTGGGGCTCAAGTGCTGACTGCAGAAGCATGAAGACAACAGCTGCTACCCCAACACCCACATAAAAAAACAAATGCAGCACTGTGTGTCTGTAACCTCAGCACTGAGAGGGAGGTGACAGTCAGTGCAGTTGAAATGGTGAGCTCCAGTTCAGCAAAAAAGCCAACAAGACTCCAAACAATAACATCTGGCCTCTACAAGAGTATACACATACACACACACAGTAAAACAATCCTTCCCATATGACAAATATTCTGCCACAACAACACAAAGGGAACCATTAAGCCAGGGAATGCAGACAGGAAATGGAACTTCAGCAAAGGTTGGGAGAGCAGAGTGCCAACCCTGAGTCCCGTGGTGAATCACTCAGCTGACGACGTTCCAATCCAGCCATCATTATACACTTACCTATCAAGTTAATTTTTGTTTCCTTTGTTTTAGTAAAATGAAACCCTTATAATAAAAAGTTCTCTGGGGATGGAGATACAGTTTGGCATTTACAAGTGCTTACTACTCTTGATGAAGACCATGTTCAATCCTCAGCAAATATACCAGGCAACTTACAACTGCTGTAACTCCAGCTCCCAGGGATCTGACTGCCCTCTTCTGCCTTCACCGGGAACTGCACACACACACACACACACACACACACACACACACACACATCCTTGAGGTTCTGACCCACTGACCAGCAGTCCTGCAGTCCCACAGAGACAAACAGATACATTAATTTTGCGCTGATTGGACTAAGACCCAGGCATACAACTGGCTAACTCTTTATCTTAACTCAATCCATGATTCTTATCATGTTTAGCCTGTGGTTTGGTACCTTTTCTCAGCAGCATTTCAACTTCTTTCCTCTGCATCTCCTGATATCTCTGCTATGCTCTGAGATGTTCCTAGAGTCTCTTAGCCTGGTAGCCCTGCCCACACTTCCTGTCTGCCTCTGGCCAATCAGCTTTTTATTAAACTAGTAGGAGGGACAAATATTTACAATTTACTATAATCCCACTACACATACACACACAAAAAAAAATAAAATTAAATTAAAATGTTTTCTATGTGTCATTAACAACAATGTAATAAATTAAAATTAACTTAATTGTATAAATATTTTTATCAATACATCAGTTGCTAGTGTAAAAGACCAAGATGTTAATTTTAGACATGTTATCAAAAAACTATTTGTTTTCCAAAATATTTAAAACTATTTGCTATAACCAAGACATAAGACATTCAGTCTTATGATTGTCTAGAATTAAAATTACTAAAGTAGATCTGAAGTTAGTCTTTATTTTGTAGAGTTTAATTATTGCTGATTGTTATGGTGCACGCTTTTGATCATCCTTCTCAGGAGGCAAAGGCAAGCAGATCTCTAGGAGTCTGAGAGATACAAATGTGAGTACAAATGTGAGTGATGCACCATTTCACAGTGAACTGTATGTTTACTGTGAGTGATACACTGTTGCACAGTGCCACTGTGAGTGATACACTGTTGCACAGTGCCACCGCCCCCCCCAACCCGTCAGTGTGAGATGTGGTGTGTATTGATAATAATAATCTATTTGTCCTCTGGAAGACTACATTGGAATGTAAAAGAGACAAGCATCCCCTGTGACTCTGCTTTGTGAGAGAAGGAGCCTAGCATGGTGATGACCTTGGATTTACTCCTGAATCAGCACTTCTGCATCTCCAAACTCTACACACACACACACACACACACACACACACACACACACACACACATACAAGCTGTGTTCCTTTGAGAAGTCAACAGTAATGTGTGTTTTCTCAGTGTCTGTACTCTTGTGAGTCAGCACAGGATGCCAGGACAGGTCATGTGAAGAAGGGTCCCTGGAGCCTGAGCATGCTCACTGCATGGGTGGATATTTAGCATCACAAGTGCTGGGCTGCAAGGAGAGCAGGGCTGAAGGCCAAGATGCCTGTGTAGACTTTTTATTTTGTGTGTGTGTTGCATGCAGGTGTGTTCCACACCAGAGGCCAGAGGAAGATGTCAGGTACCTTCTTCTGTTTTATTGCTTTGAGACAAAATCTCATTAAATCAGAAACTCACTGTTTCCATGAGAGTGGCTGGCCAGTGAGCTGAGGGGATCCAATCATCTCTATGCCACTACACTGAAGTACAGACAGGTATGAGCAACCGTGCTGAGTTTTTTATCATGGATATTAGGATTCAAACTCAGCACTCATGCCTGAACATCAAGCACTCTTACCCAATAAGCTATTGCCCCAGCTTCTTCAGTATTTTAATGTATTTGTAGATATAGAGCCTACGAATGGGTTTGGTTATTATTATATTTACTTGTGTGTGAGGAGAGTGGGAATGCAAACATATACGTGTAAAGGTTAGAGGTCAACCTCATGTGTCATTTCTCAGAAACTATTCACCTTATTTTTCAAGACCTCTCACTGGGACCTGGGCTTGTCTATTAGCCTATACTGACTGACTATCAAACCTCAAGGATCCACATGTCCCTGTTTCCCTGGTCCTGGTATTTCAAGAATGTAACACCATTTTTAATATGGGTTTTGAGGGTGAAACTTGGGTCCTCATACTTTCAAGGGAGGTACTTTATCAACTGAGCCTTTTCTCTAGTTCCTGTATTAGTCTTGACTTCAGTTTGTTATAGAAAGTGGAAAAGACAGGACCCTCCTTCCTTACCACCAGGGATATTTAGAATGCCTCAGCCAGTCTTAAAATAGGGCTGCTTACCTGGAGAGCTGCTGTCCTCCACCAAGCAGAGGGCAAAAGCCCAGAGGAGGAGGTGCAGGTCCAATGCAGGTCAGATCTCCATGCAATCTTGGGAGTCTCTCTGAACCTGCCCTTTTCTCATTATCTCTCACGCTCAGCCAAGTTTTGCTGCCTTCCAGAAGTTTCCAACCATTAGTCAGGGGAACAAGGCTCCAAAGAAATAAATAAATAAGCTTGAATGCAAGACAGTCTTTTTTTTTCTTCAGCCTGGGCAGTGACATAATGATATCACTGTCTGCAGAGCTGAGCCTCTGGGCAGTAGGCAGAGGACAGAACAGTGACCAAGCTAAGCTGTCTGGCTGAGGTAGGCAGCATCCTGAGAGGCTAGGAGAGCCAGGGAGAGTGACGGGCCTTAGCTAACACATGAAGCTCCTTCCCTCAGGAACACTGTGGTCCTTCCTCCAGGATCCGTCTGTGGATTTGTTATTGCTTGTATTTGATTTCCAGGGCCCCACACTGTGTTTTTATAGGGCCACTCTCTACCTAGGGTTTAGCCACTCTTTCAAATTCAACATTTCAAAATCACCATGTTCCCTCGAGTTTGGTAAAGGCAATGGCATTGTCTGTACTTGAGGTTTAGCTCAGTTTTTTTCCTTTTTAACTTTTACATAGAAAGGTCAACCTTCAGCTTTGCTTCACTGGGAAAGGTGTTCTCCTATGCAAAAACAGGCATGCTCACACCATGGCCTATGTTTGGGCACATATGTTCTTACCTCCTGTTCATTTGAATGACCGTGAAAGGCAAGTTGTGCCCTTTATTGTTTGCCCCTGTGTACAGGCTAGCTGTCATCTGACCCTCTCATTGCAGATGTAACGACATTACAGATACACACAGCCTCATCTGGCGTTTATTTGGATTCTGGGTGCTGAACTCAAGCCCCCAAGCCTGCATGGCAGATGCTTTATCCATTGAGTCATTCCTCAGGCCCGGACCTTCCATTTTGGTCTTCCTATGCCTAGATATGATTTAGGGGAGAGCTTTACCATATCATCTTTTACTTCATTTTATAATGAAATGGTGGTTTCACATGGCATCAGCCATCTATATTTCAGGGACATAAGACAGGTGGGAAGGCAGGGAGAAGGGGGGGGAATCTGTGACCCAAACCCACAGGAAGAAAGGTCCTGAGCTGTGAGGTGTTGACTAGTAGGATCAGGGATGAGAATTAAAGAAGACAAAAGCAATGGCTGGGACCAGGAGGTCTCACATAAGCTGAGGATGTATGCCAAACAAGTTTATTAAAAAGTACAGCATCCCCAAGCCTTTAATCCCACACTTGAGAGGCAGAGGCAGACAAGTCTCTGTGAGTTTGAGGCCAGCCTGGTCTACAAAAGCAAGTTCCAGGACAACTAGGGTAGTAAACAGAGAAATGCTATCTTGAAAAATCAGGAGAAGAACAGGAGGGAGAGGAGAAGGAAGAGGAGGAGGAGGAAGAGGAGGAGGAGGAAGAGGAAGAGAGCATCTTATATACTACCTGCAGGGAGAAAATGGCTAAGGTCAGCAGAGAATTAAGGCAGATATTGCTGGCAAAGCGAACACAGGATACTTGAGAAATAGGTGATCTAGGACTGGTAACCACAGTCCAGGGAGAAGAGCCTGGGTTACTAGAAGCCACAACCTTGACTTCTTTGGGGCACTGGCTCCAGCATCAGTGCCAAGTCTACTTTTTGACAAGAACACAGAACTAACATTCTCTTTGTCATCGGGGTCTCTGAGAAAGTACTAGGTTGGTCTGGCTCCTCACAAATCTGGGACCACTGTGACCAAGTAAAAGGGACTTGCAGTGTGCTTGACTTTGCAGTTGGGCGGAGATGGGTGGGATTCCTTCGCCCCTCTATCAGCAAATGGCCCTCACAGAAGCAAGGCCTAGGTAAGTGACTGAAGACTCATAGTCCTCTGTAGTATGAAGTTTCTGGCCCAGACTAGGCTCAAGATCCGGACCAGCTGTCCCAAATAGACCGTCCACAGCTGCTTGATTCCCAAATAATCACACAAAGTCTTATATTAATTTCATGCTGTTTGGCTCAGGCATATTATCAGCTAGTTCTTACCTCTTAAACTAACCCATAATTAGTCAACTGTCTCAGTGCTTTTTCTCAGAGCAGCATTCTATCTTCTTTCCTCTGCATCTCCCTGGTGTCTGCTCTTCTTCCTAGAGCTTTCTTAGTCTGGTGGCCCCACCCACACTTCCTGTCTGTCTTCTGGAAAATCAGTGTTTTATTCAACCAGTAGGAGGGACAAATATCTACAATGTACAAGAGTGTAATCCCACAGCAGTCCTCACTTTCTACAAATCTTGGTCAGGGTAGAGAAGAGTTTCCTGAACAAGGTGTCAGAGGGGAAGAGAGTGAGCCCTGTTCTAAGGACAGCAAGATGGTCTCTTTCATAGTTTCTTGAACAGGCCTGAGTGTGCAGGGTGATGCTGTGTGAGTTGTGGAAGGCAATGTGGAATGTGAAGCAAAGAACAGGGAGGCGGGTCTGTGATGCTGATTTCCTATAGGAAGGTAGCTACCCAGTCACAAGAGGAGGAGGAGGAAGAGGAGGAGGAGCAGGAGGAGGAGGAGCAGGAGGAGGAGGAGGAGGCCAGAGGCTGTTAGAAAGTTTCTGATACCTCACCATGGAAGGCACAAGGATCTGAGCCAAGAGAACAGGCTAAATCCTGAGTCAACCCCCTGGGCATTCCTTGAGGAGATCCACACAGTCGAGGGTCCTCCTGAGTCTGTTGTGTGCTTCATGTACCTGCATTTGAGGGGTTCCCATTTCCCAACATGCTTGGAGGGCCACAGAAATGAGATAACAGGAGTTGGTCCCAGGGGGCCACCTGTAGGTATCCTGGGGCCAGTAAGATGGGCAGGTATAAGTGGAGGCCTGACCTGGAAATACCACACTGCTGTTGGAGGAAGGCACAAGCAAGACCCCCTAACATAGTTAACACCAAAGACAGAAGGAGGGGAAAAAAGCCATAAAAAACCAGGTGGCAGGAGAATAGAAAATTCAGGAAGACTTGAGCTCATATCCCTCCTGAGGCTTCATGTCACACTTGGTTTTTCTTTTTTTTTTTTTTTTTAAACTTTATTTATTTATTTGCCTTGGTGTTTGCCCGGAACTGGAACTACAGACAGTTGTTAGCTGCCATGTGGGTGCTGGGAATTGAACTCAGGACCTCTGGAAGAGCAGACGGTGCTCTTAACCGCTGAGCCATCTCTCCAGCCCCCCACACTTGGTTTTTCAAGACAGGGTTTCTCTGTGTAGCCCTGGCTGTCCTAGAGCTCACTCTGTAAATCAGGCTGGCCTCAGATGCCTTTGTGTCCTGAGTGCTGGGATTAAAGGCGTGCGCCAACACCACTCAACTAGGCTGAACTCTCAACACTCAGTTTCTAGGGCCACAGAGTGCACATCTACAGAGATGTGCTTGGATCTGTCAATGGCAAAAAAAAAAAAAAATAGGGAGAGGGAGGGTGGTTCTGAGGAGCCAGTAAAAGGGAGCCTCGCCCAGTCCCATGGGGGTCCCTTTCCCAAAGATAACGCCACTGAGGCTTTTGATTAAACACTTTTGAGATGTGGGCTTCTCCGTGAAAAGAAATCTGACTTCAGCCAGATGGATCTCATTATCAGGACAAACCCTGAGAGGATGTCTACTGTGACCCACTCAATGATGACCGAACCAGCCACTGAAGAAGTGAGGGCCCCTTCTGAAGAGATCTGAAGGGAGGTACCACAGGGCCTGTGAAGTCATCTAGTTTCTGGGGTTCTGAGTATCTGGAGAAAGGCCAGTGGGGAAATATTCTAACTGGACATCTGAGCATATCACAACAGGTACAAAGCCCATAGCTGAGGACCACAAAGCCTGAGAGTCTGAGGCCTCAGTCTTCCAGAGGAGAAGGGTCTTTGTAAAAATAATGTCTGCCTGTGGCCAGGCAGCTAGGCCTGCTACATGCCAGCAGATGGTCATAGGGAAATGATTGTCTCCCTCAGTTTCTTCATTTGTCAAGGAGGCACAAAAAGGGAACTTACCTCATAGACATGCTGAGTAACTAACTGGAGGTACATGTCCTAAGGAGGGTTCTGTGTGGCGACCACTAGCATCACTGCAATGCTTTATAACTGTCACAAGCGGATGGCAGAGCTTGGAGAGCAGCCTCAGATGGGTCCTGGGAGGGGCCTGAGTTCTAATCCTCAAGGTCTAACAGTGTGAGCATCAGAGCAAACAGAAGCAAGAGGGGTACAGGTGGAAGTCTAACCAGTGTCCCAGAGAAAGACTACTGTCCCCTTGACCTCCTTTGATGGCTGCATTGGGCACAAGTAGGCTGTTGACAAATCCTAAACAGTAGCCAGAGAGACGGCCCCGTGTCAAAGAGCACTTGCTGCTCTTGCAGAGAGGACCAGAGTCTGGTTCTTAGCATCAGTGTCGGGGAACTCACAACTGCCTGCAACTCCAGCTCAAAGGATCTGATGCTTCAGGCCTCTAAGGATACCCACACAGACACACAGACAGACAGACAGACACACACACACAGAAATGCACTACACAGATAGACACACACACAGATGCACACACACAGAGACACACATACACACAGACACATATACACACAGAGAGACACTCAGACAGACAGACAGAGAGACAGACAGATAGACAGATACACACACACACACACACACACAAGGGGCTAGTGCAATGGCTCAGCAGATAAAGGCACCCTGCTGCCAAACCCGACAACCTGAGGTCAGTCCCCAGAACCTTCATGATGGAAGAAGAAAACTGACGTCTTCTGTCCCCACATGCAAAACAAATAAAACATAGTAAAAATAAATAAATAAATAAGACCAAGAGTGGCTCATGTGGTAGGATTCACCTAAAATCCCCTCTCTCTGTGGATGCTGAAGCAGGAGGATTGTAAGTTCTAAGCAAACCTGGGCTGCATAGTTAGGCAAGCCTGGGCTCCTAGTGCGGCCCTGTCTCAAAAACAAACATGAACAAAGAACCTCAGAAAACAACATTAACAAAAACAACAAGAAACAGCAAAAATTAACATGCAAAGAGTGTGAGGAAAATTGACCACATCTGTGGTAAGAGATTCACTTATCTTTTTTTCCTATTTTTAATATTTTAGTTACAATATAATTACATCGTTATCTCCTTATCTTTTCTCCCTCCAGCCCTTATTGTATGCTCCCTCCATGCCCCACCTCTCTTTACGCCTTCTCACGTACATGGCCTCTTTTTCTTCATATATATATATATATGTGTATATATATATGCATAAATGCATAAATGCAACCTGCTGAGTCCATTTAGTATTGGTTGCATGTGCATCATTTCAGGGCTGACCACTGAGTATTGTGTAACCAATTAAAGGGCTCTTCCCCGGGGAAGACTAATTCTCCTCTCCACAACAGTCATTAGCTGCCTGTAGTTCTTTGTTTAGGGATGGGGCCCAGTGAGATTTCCCACTTCCACATTAGCATGTCTATTGATGTAGTTATTCCCAGGTCTGTAGGTGGCCAGATTGTTGCAGAATCGTGGGTGAAACTCATTTGTCATTTTTAGGAGACAATCTCACAGCAGACTTCCAGGTCCTCTGTATCTTACACTCTCTCCTCCTCCTGAGATGCTCTATGATCCTTAGGTGCAGGAATTGTAGATGTATCCATTGGGGCTGGACACCCAGAAGCAACTGTTCTCTGTATTTTGACCAGCTGTAGTTTTATGTGATGATCTCTGATGCACAAAAGTTTCTCCTACCTACTGTTGGGTTTTCATTAAATGGTTTGTGGCTGTTGGAAGAATTGTCGGCCTAGGTGGTATAACGCATTTCAGGTGCGTGCGTGCATACATATGTGCATGCCTCTGTGTGTGTGTGTGTGTGTGTGTGTGTGTGTGTGTGTGTGTAACTAGGGACTTCCAAAGGCCAAATACCATTCCTCTTTCACAGTTTCTGTCTAGTTTTTGTGTCTCACATTACTCCACTGAAGAGAAGCCCCATGTACATGATGGGAACTCCGCCCAGCAGACCCTGCTAAGCAACTCAGAGGGAGAAAGTGCCTTCTACATGCTTGTTAATCAATGCAGGAGAAAGTCTCACCAACCAGACCTCTCTTCAACCATTCTCCATTGCTGAAAGTAAGACGATTATGGACAAAAGGCCTTCAGTTCACAGCCCCTGAAGAAGCCATGGGACAGGCAAAGGGCAGCTCTCTCTCCCAAAGGATGCTGGGGGTGGGGAGAATGGCTCAGTCAGTAAAGTGTTTGCCTTCACATGAGAACCTGAATGCAATCCTCAGACATGCGCCTTGCCACACTAAGTTTTTCCTGTGGTGCGTTCTGAGGACTGCATTCACACAGACCTCTGGGATTCTCTGTTCAGCCAGACCAGCCTGGTTGGAGAGACCCAAGTCCCATTGAAGGACCTAGTCTCAAAAAGCAAATGGTAGCCAGCCGTGGTGCCACATGCCTTTGATCCTAGCACTAGGGAAACAGAGGAAAGAGAATCCCTGCCAATTCATGACCAGCCTGGTTTACATAGTGAGTTCCAGGTCAGCCAGGGTGACAGAGTAAAAAAAAAAATCACAACAACGAAGTGGTGTATGGCACTTGGCTGAAAATGACACCCAAGACTGAGCCTCTGGTCTGCTTACTTCAGGCATTCATGTTCACACACACACACACACACACACACACACACACACACACACACAGAGAGAGAGAGAGAGAGAGAGAGAGAGAGAGAGAGAGAGAGAGAGAGAGAGATACAGACAGATAGACAATAGTTGTGCCCATGAAAGGCACTGGTGAATAAAATAAAGCCCTGGTAGATTCTGGGAACCATCTTCCTAGGTGAGCTCCAGAGCTTCGTGCTTATGACCTGTGTGACCGTGTCAGGTTATAAAACGTCCTGACTCCTCACTTATAAGCAGAGGATACTATAGCAATCAAAACTTATGTCAGTAAGTCAGTGCAGAGATAAAATGACAAGCACAAGGATACAATTAAAAGGCCTTGGCTGTGGCTTCTGTTGCCACTATTGGTATATAGATTATATTGCAGGTGCAGAATACACAGTGCCTATCTCCAAATTTTCCTTATTGCCATGTAGCTTAAGGCAGCTGAGGGGTTTTTTGGGTGGGGAATAGAAATTGATGGGAAAACAGAAGCCCTAAGCAGGACAGTTGACTAAGCAGTGTTGTTGACTAGTGATGTCCTTGACATGGCCAAGTCATCAAGGGACCCTCTGTTCTATTACTTCAAATGTACCAATTATCTGGTCCTGTTTTATCCCAAAGCAGAGAGTGATACTTCCTACTGAAGTTAACTAGTCACTCTGGGAGGGAGTCAGTGTTTAGGGGCCTTTCCAGTGTGTCAATAGAATAAGCAGGACAACAGGGTGAGCATGTTTCCATTTCATGCTGAATGACAGTTCATCTTTTCAAAGAATAAATGACAAATGTTGTCAATGCAACTGTTGAAGGAAAAGAGACATAGACACATATAGACCTGGGATTCTATCAAGATCTTCATTAATGGCTTGAAATTTTATTAACCGATTTGTTTACTTATTAGCGTATATGTATGTGTCGATGATGGGGGCATGTGAGTGCAAACACACACACATGCAAGTCAGAGGACAATGTCTGATTGTGAGTTTTCTCCCTTGCACTATGGTGGGCTCCAGGGGTTGAACTCAGGTCCTCAGAGTTACACAGCAAGGACTTTTCCCAGCTGAGCCATCTCACTGGCCCCATGGAAGTTATTAAGTTTATTATTATTTTTTTATTTCATTGAAACAAGATCTCATGTAGCTCAGGCTAGCCTCAAACTGAGAAACAACTTGAATTTCTGATCCTCCTGCCTTTACCTTCCAAGTGCTGGGATTACAGGTGTGTGCCTAAAAGACTGGTTTATGTGGTGCTGGGGGTGGATTCTAGAACCTTGTGCATGTTAGGCAAGGATTCCACCCACTGAGCCGCATCTGAAACCCATTGTTCATAAATTAGGCAGAGTGCAGATGGACTTCCCAGGTTAAGACCTGTTCCTGCTGTCACTCTTGTTCATCAAGTGTCTCACTTCCATGCAACCTTAGGATTGGTTTTGGTTCTAGTTAGGTCTGAAGTTAGGTCTCACTAAGACATCTTTATTCTCCTTCTTCACATTCAGGGATTTCCACATCTCCAGGGAGTGTCAGATCACCAGGAGACCTTGTTCTCCTGTGGCTCTGGCCACAGTCTGGCAGACAGGACTGCATTTTTAGAGTGTGTATCATTCCGGACTTGCACTAGAGCCATGACTCAGCCTTTGAGTAGCTGCTTTTCCCTCAGTGTGACATGTCACCCAAATTTCATTGCCTCAGCATGCATCCTGCCCTGTGGCTGATCAACGAGGCAACCAGGAAAGGAAACCAGAGTGAATTCCCTGCTTCTGAGTCAAGAGTGGGAGGCCTGCCAGCCCAGCCGGAACATGCCATACTCACTCACCATTACATCTTGCTCAGTTCTCAGAGGTGCAAAGCTGTTTTTCTCATCCCCAACCCCACCCTTCCCTTATCCCAACCCTCAAGGAAAGAGAGCAGAACTGTAGGTCTATTTTTACCTTTGAGATCTCTCAGGCTATTCCAAGGCCTCAATATAGTTAACATAGAACCTTTGTGTCCTCAGAATTTAACTAGCTGGTGAGTCTGGGTTGGATATTAGGACTCTAACCACATAGCAGCTAGGTGGTCCTACTCAACTGGTTGTCATGGAGACAGTGAGGAATCATAGGCTCAATTTCTGAGCCCCATTTTTCTTATCTGAAGATGAGGAACAAGGCAGCTCTTTTTGTGGGCTGGGGAGATGGCTAAGGCATGTGGACCTGGGTTCACATCCCCAGGACCCTGGGAGGCAGCAGCACATCCTGGAAGCCCATCTCTGGAAGATGGAAAGAGAAAAATCCCTGTGGCTAGCTGAGAAGCCTGTCTAGCTAGCTAAATTCATGAGATCTACATTTAGTGAGAGACCCTGTCTCAAATAGCATGGAGAGCTACTGAATAAAACACCCCACATCAACCTCTGGCTTCTACACAAGTGTGAACACACACAGACAAAAGTGTACCTACACACATATATGTGTACACCCAAAGATTTCTCTTTTAGTGTGAAACTTAAATGAGATTACATATTATACATTATACATTACATATGGTATAAAGCATATACAACAGCATACTCCTAATCTCTTTCATATTTATGAAGGTAACTCTTATCCTTGACTTGTTTTGCAGTCCAACCTGAATACTCAGTTGTCCAAAATGATGACAGAAATAATTACATTTTCTGCAAAGTCATCTTTTTCTGAAGCTTGAACTAGTCTAAATTGGTACCACTTTTTGGGAGAAGATTTAGTATTAATCATCAGAAAATTATAAATGTATTTGTATATTCTTTAGCTCAGTTTGGGAGTTTATGGATAGAATCTGGTATCCCTTATATGTCTGTTAAAATCTTTTCTGGAAACATAGATATACTATCCTGGAGATTCTGGAAGCTGAGACAGGAGAGCTTGAAAGTTTAAGACCAGCCTGGGAAATTAAAGACCCAGTCTCAAAATTTTTAAAAATATGTATTAAAAATAGGACTGAAACTTCCTAAATAGAGCCAGCAGCTGGTACGTGACATACCTTTGGCATCTATTACTCTGAACCCCAAAGGGAGTCTCTAAGCATGCAGTTCCCTGAGGCAGTCCAAGAGGAGAAGAGCTGAGCTGCTTCCACAGCTGTGTTCGTGATAGGGCATCTCATTTCCTCTGCCGTTGAGAGCCTTTGTGTGTGCCTGTCTCCAGGCAGACTGTGAGGCCTCAGCAGACTGCAAACAGCATTACAAGGCCCCAAGATGCCTCAGCTCCCTGGCCATCTCACTCGTATTTCACTGAGCAGTGACATCAGCAAACAAGCTCAGAAGATTGGCTCTGGCTCATGTCAGGGTATGGGACAGCAGCTTAGCAGTGGCCAGTTTGCCCCAAGCTGGGCACTAAAGTCAAGGCTGTAGAGCATAGGAGTCTGGCTAGATGCCTGTCTGTCCCCTCCAGCAGGCAGGGATGAGCTTACACACCCATTGTGATGATGTAAAGGCAGACTTCCTCCCAACTGAGGTCCCAGTGAAAAAAGCACTGGGCATTTCATTGCAGGATGGAAAAAGAGGCTTCGTCTGCATGCATGTGTGCCTATGTGCATGTGTGTGTTTGTGTGTGCGTGTTCTCGTGTACTTTTGCACATATGCAAATACATTTGGAGGTCAGAGGTCAGCTTTGGATGTCATTCTTCAGGCCCTGTCCACTTTGTTTTTTTCAGAGAGCTTCTCTTGCTCCGGCCTAGAGATCACTAAATCATCTATGTTGGCTGACCAATAGAGCCCAAGGATGCTCCTAGCTCTACTTACACAGCATTGAATTACAAGTGTGCACCACTGTGCCTGGCCTTTTGTGTGGGTTCTGGGCACTGAACTCAGGTCCTTGGGTTTGAAAGGCAAGCACTTCCCTGGCTGAGCCTTCTCCCAAGATCCAGATGCAATATTCCCACTGAACCAGCACAAGCTCAGCCATCAATCACTTGGTTCAGGACACACCAAGAAGCCAGTTTTCAGTGAAGCATCACCCTATCTTCAAATCTAAGTCAGATTTCTACCCTACAAGGCCATGTAATTGACCACTGGATCTGAGAATGCTTCTTCCCAACCTGTGAGTTTCAGTGTCTATGGCCTCTGAAGACTCAAGAAGCCTGGCAGGTGGTGAGGATAACTAGTCTAGAAATGCTCTCTACTACTGCCGGGGGCTTCCCTGGTGGAGATGATTCACCAGGCCCTGCCAGTTCCTGAATGTAGAGGCAGCTTCCTCAAAAGGGTCTGCAGCCACCAGGGAAGTGTAGGGAAATCTCTTTGGAGCCCTGGTTAGTGGACAGTAGAGAGAAAAGAAGGGAATGTGGAGAGTCCTGGAGGGCTGCCTCTAACCTGGTGGCAGAACAATCTTTCCCTTTTCTGCACGTAGTCACATATGGTGCTAGAAATATGCAGGTGATAAACAATGGTCTCTTTGTGGCTCAACTAGAAGAGACATTATGGCTGAATGCTGGGATAGCCTGGTGTCAACCTGGTGGCCTTCACTGCCTGCTGTCCACAGCACCACTCACTGAAAAGTTCATCTCACCCCAAGCTGCACCAGTCCATATCTGTTCTTATAAAGCTCAGAGGTGTTTTCCCTTTGATATCTCAAAGCACAAAGGAGAAGCTGAGACCTCTGTGTCTATTTGCTACCTGCCTTTAGCCCAGGAGACACATGAGTCTGATGTGATGTGATCCCATCTCACACATTCCTGTCCTGCCAGCATCACCTACATTGTTCCCCTCTTGGTGGCACTGAGAGCAGCTACCATCATCGGATTTGGTCAGGGTGTGTTTTTGCTCAAGTGGTCCAGACAAACATTATTAAAAGCTGAGATTTAGTCATTCTTGGCCAGATATGATAGCAGCCTAGGGAAGGTTCTTAATGTTGGCCCCTTGTCAAGGCCAGCTTGGAAAGACAATTGAACACAGCAAAATCAGAGAGTCCAGGACCAGAGAGAAGATGTGGTTAGCAAGAGCAACAAGTCAGGGACATGTGGTAGTACCTCCTGCACATTAGTATTAAGTACTGACACCATGAACAAAGAGACTTTTCTTCCATCTTATTTCCATTTGCTAACTGTGCTCTATCTGTCTATCAATCTCTCATCTACCTATCTATCCATCATCTATCAATTATCTATAATCTCTCTACCTGTTTATTTATTCTTTAAGGGAGGAGAAGGTAAAACCTAGTCTTATATATGCTAGGCTAATGCTTTACTACCAACTATTCTTTTATTTTTAAGTTTGAGATAGGATCTTTCTAAGTTGCTCAAGTTGGCCTCGAACTCACTTTGTGGCCCAGGCTGCCTTTGAACTCCTTCTGTAGCTCAGACAGGCCTTTAGCTTTTGACCCTCCTTCCCTCCTTCCTCAGTCTCACAGGTCCTCTAACAGGCCTGTGCCATCATGCCTAGTTGGAACTGTTCTTATCAATGAGATAAGAACCTTTGTCTTATATTACCACATAGAAAAAGAAATCACAGGGGAAAGAAGTACCAAGCCCCAGGGAGAAGTGAGAACACAGGATATTCTCTCTATTCCTAGGGGTACCTACTGCACCCTGCACCAGCCAGGAGATGCTGGGTTAGACGGCAAGCAGATACACTGAGCATGTGAGTACATAAATATAGCATGGAGTTATCCCACCCACTTAGTGATGGTTTTGAGAATCAGAAATTGCCCACCTGGGTCCTTCAATAAGCAAACATGGACACCTCAGAATGTTACAATCTTTTTTTGTAAGTTTAGAAACTTGCCCTGATGCCACCTCTCCTGCTTCAAACCTTCCACGTGCAAAGCTCTTTCCAATAAGCTGTGGCTTTAAAAATGCAAATCATTCCTGCAGAAGGAGAAGAGCTTTCCCAGAATGCCAAAGGGCATGCTGTTCTGATTAAGTCAAGTCAGTCTGGACTGAGCACTTAGGTGTATATCACAGGGCTCTGAGAGATACAGCAGCTGCTTGAAAATGTGACTGTAGATCCGTCACCCTCCTGCCCTATAGCCTGCCTTGAGGAGCCTGAGGTGCAGGCCTAGGGCTTCTTTGGAAGTTTCCAGCTCTTCATGGGAATTTTGAAGGCAATGTGGTGGCCACATTGGTGATGCAGGGAGTATGGTCACCACATGCTCTCCGCATCCTTAGAGCACATCACTGGACTCATCCCAGTTTGTTCTCTTCAGTCACTACATAATTGAAACAGAGATCCATATGCATTCTGGTTGTGTTATCTAGAATAGAAATCCCCAGAAGGGAAACAAATGTCTGTGCAGCCACTGGCCTAGGCTGTCCATCCTGTGGAGGATTAATATAATGGACTCAAAATATGAGAACCCAATGAGGATGATAAAAAGATGTGCAGACCATCAATAATGTAAGACTGGGAATCAGCATGTATCTTAACATACACGTTAGGGGGCTGAGGAGAGGGCTCAGCAGTTAAGAGTTGCTCTTAGAAGGACCCAAGGATCCTACTACTCACATTGGGAACTCACAGTAGCCTGTAATTGCACCTTCAAGAGCTCCAGTTCCTTCTTCTGGCCTCCTAGGGCATCTGCACTCCCTAGGGTATTATATACACAACCACCCCTACACATACAAACACAGATAATTTTAAAAATAAATATTCAAAAGTATGTAACTCAGAGAGTGTGTGCAAAGGTTTCTGTGTGCACTGTGTGTATGTATGATTGCATGTGTGTGTCTGCATGAGCTCACCCATGTGGGCACATGTGGAGGCCAGAGGTTGATATCAGATGTCTTCCTCCACTTTAGTTTTTGAGACAAGGTCTCTTCATTGAGCCCAGATCTTGCTATTTAAGCTACACTGTCTGGCCAGCAAGCCCCCAAGATTCATCTGTCTCTGCCCCAGCTTTGGGGTTACAAGTGCACACTGCCATGCCCAGCTTCTACATGGTGCTGGGGATTTGAACTCAGGTCCTCACATTCGCACAGCAGATACTATACTCACTGAGCCATCCCCATGCTATGACTTATTAGTTTAAGTTGTAAGTTTGCAGCTCATATTTCTCCTGCAATAAAGCTTTATAAGAGGAGTAGATTAAATAAATAAATAAATAAAGAATAATGGAAGAGTCTGAAGATCGCTGTTTATCACCATAAAGACCCAGGTTTCCACAGCTCGGTGGCACCACCACCCATTGACACACTCACAAGTGGAACACATTATAAATACTTAGTTATATATTGTTACTGCTGGAAAGTCATTATCACAGAAATAAAAACTGTTTTTTATTTTAACTGTTAATATTCATCAAATGTTAATGAAAATACCTAACAAATAATTATGAAAAACAAGTCTCTTAAGTAATAAAGATGAAAGAGATGATAATTCTCCTGAATATTTAATCAGTAAAATAAAGAACATACCATTAATAAGACTTAATTGTGTCATTAAATATTTAATTTTGCTTTTGCTACTAAATTTTGTTTGCATTTCATATATTTTATATGTAAAATGCTTCTTAATAGGATTTGTAGTTTTGGCTATATCAAATGCCAGGCTCGTTCTGTGTGACTTATGGTCTTTATCAAATCAGTCAAACCCACCTGATTCATTGTGAAGTGAACTGGGAGGGTCCCATCTGAAGTTTACTATCACATTCTATCCAGGGGGTCGGTTGATAACTGAGTCTCCATTATACCCACATAAATAAAGTTTTCCAGCGGTGAAGAAAAATCCTGACCTTCCTTTTTATTTTATCTTTTTTTGTTGTTCATATCACTGTTTCACTCATTTGTTGCTTACTTTTGTTTTTCTTTTTTGAGATAAAATTTCCTGTCGCCAGTGCTATCCCTAGACTTACTACATAGTCCAGGATGACCTTGAACTTCTAACCTTTGTGCCTCTGCCTCTGTAAGGACTGGAATCATAGGCAAGCACCACAACTAGTTTAGACAGGGCTGAGTCTCATGCATGTTGGGCAGACACTCTTCAAACTGCCCATCCCCAGACTTTTCTTCCTTATTTCCACAAGAGCACATGGCTCTCCTTGTGCCTTGGCTTGCTGCGAAATATGTCTCATTTCCTCACAACTGACTCTTGCCACTTATGATTTCTATTTCTGGAGGAAACCTCAAGGGTTAATACGTTCGTGATTCCAGAGGGAGAGGGAGACTCCTAGTGTTGCTGGACTAACTTTTAATCTTCACCTTAGCATACTGTCTCAGGGACCCTGTGCACACAGCTAGACCCACACTTGGCACAAACACACAGGACACATGGCTCCTAGGGACCATCTGCAGACCTTCCTCCTGACAGCATTCCTGTGTCACCGTAATGGCTGAAGTAAAGCATGAAAAGTCGTACTCATTTGAATGTGAAACATCCTCCATGAGCTCAAATTCTTATGTTTAAAATCTTGGTCCCCAGCTGGTACTACCACGCCTCCTCCTTCCAACATGAATAGAAAGTGTTAGCCAATATAACCCATTTTCCCTTAAATGGATTTGATTCAGTATTTGCTAAGCCAGAAGTGTTTACATTAAGGGAATTGGCCTACACTACATTCAGGACCCTGTCCTGCCTCTGTCTCAGAGAGCCAGTTTTTTTTAAATTATCAGAACAGCACTAACATCAGTCATGACACACCTCCTCCTCCTTTTATTCCACCATTTCTTTCTGCACCCCTTGACTCCCCAGCCCCCAGTAACCCTAAACTCAGTGAGAAGATGGTAATGGGCAAGTATCTCTGTCCCTGGACCAACCCCTATCTGCTGATTAAAACATCAGATGCCACAGGCTAATTGTGTTATCTTAAACCTCACAATGCTCTTTGCTGGAGAAGGGCATGGGGGTAGCTCCCAATGTGGCTACTGCCCAGGCAGAATCTCAGCCTGGCTGTGGGGCCACTGAAGGCTGGACAGGGTAGGTGACTAGCAGATCCAGTTGGCCCAGAGCCCAGGATCTTTCTGGGACTCTGTGCTAGAACCAGAGCAACTGGTGACCTTCAGAGAAGCCTCTAATCTATGGGACTTGGAAAAAGCACCGGATGAGACTGAAAGATCAAAAGCTAACATGGCAGAGCCCTGCCTCCCTGTACCTGATGGCCTGTGCCTGTAATCATAGCACTTGGTAGACTGAGGCAGGACCACCAGGAGTTCAACAGGCTACATACAAATCAAGTGCCAGGCCAGCCAAGGTTGCATGACATTCTGCCTCAAAAAAACAAAACAGAGCAGAGAATGTGGCTCAGTTGATAGCTTGCCTAGCATGTACCATGACCTGGGTTTAACCCATATAAACCAGGCATGGTAGCACAACGCTTCTGAGGTAGGGGCAGAGGAGCAGAAGTTCAAGACCAGAGTTGGAGAGATGGTGTAGTGGTTGAGACTGCTTGCAGCTTGGCCAGAGGAAGTTCAAGGTCATCCTCTACTATATAGCTAGTTTTAGGGCAGCCTAGGCTACATAAGATCCTGTATTTTTTTTAAAAAAAAAAAAATTGAACAGAGCTCTGGCCAAGAAAAGTATCTTCTCTTTTTAGCAACATCTGGGAGAGGGGAAATCCAGGAAGACACCAGAAGCCCAAGAAACCCAGAAGTTGTGGCCTACTTTTCCACAGAAGTGTAGGGCTCAGTCTTTGGTCTGCTAAAGGATTCAGTGTCTGAATCTGCAGGACTGCGGATGACACTTGAAGACCAAGTCTAAGGTTCACCGGGAACGCTGTGGCTCAGACCTGCTGGCGGCACATCACTATACTGTCGTCCCAGCTGCTCCCCTACCAGAAACTCACACCTTGTCTTTTCCTTTTCTCCTTAGCTGGTGCTACTTGCTGTGCATACAGATCTGGCCCTGAGGGCAGTGGGCTGCCACAGAAGTGTTTCCAACAAAGGCTGACAAGGCCTTTGGGATTCTGAGGCAGCTCTGGCATTTTCTTCACAGGAATATGCTGGGCATGATCAGATGAGCCATCATGGAAGATGCTAACATTTTGACTTCCTGAGAACTAACAGTGATCAGGGTCACAATGAGGAAGGTCTTCCCAATCAAATTGTTCCTGAGGGGAACTTTGATTCCTGAACATCCTGCCTAAACATTTCTTTTTTTTTTTTTTTTTCTTTTCTTTTCTTTGTTTGTTTTGTTTTATATTTTCAAGACTGATTTCCTCTGTATAGCCCTGGAACTCATTCTGTAGACCAGGCTGGTCTTGAACTCACAGAGATCCTCCTGTCTCTGCCTCTAGAGTGCTGGGCATAAAGGCCTGCACCACCACTGCCCAGCTCCTAATTTATGGCTCTATGACCTGCAGGAACTGGGTGCACCAGGGCCTTTAGTTTGGTCTCTTTTGCTGTTTGTTGTTTTTGAGCCAGGTTCTCATATGTAATCTTGGCTGCCCTGGTACTTAGAGATCTATCTGCCTGTCTCTGCCTCCAATTGCTTGGCTTAAAGGCACTGTATGGCTATTTGGGCCAGTGTTATTGGTTCAATGATGGACTTGTGTGCTACTCTTACCTTAGAGTGCCCTGTCACGGTGATGGAGTCCCCTCTCATGAACATCAAAAGGCTGATTAAAGGTTCTCGTGCATTGAGATGGAAACATGAAGCTTCTTTCAGTCACCACTAAATCACTTACTCATTTCTAAGAAATCTCATTCCTGCTGACTGCCATTTCCCATCAGTCTTTGCTGGGAATGCCCCCACCTCCCCATAGGCTCAGTCTTTCTCTCTGGGCTTCCCAAACTCTTAGCATGAGCGAATCTGTCATGGCCCTAACTCATGACAAAATAGTCTCTATAACTCTTTTTTAAAAGAATTAATTTTTAATTGTGTGTGAGAGAGAGGAGAGAGATAAAATAGAGAAAGAGAGTCTGTACATCTGAGTACAGTGCCCTTGGAGATTAAAAGAGGCACCTTGTCCCTCGGAGCTGGAGATACAGGGAGTTGAGATCCAACCCACATGGGTGCCGGGAACCAAACTCGGGTCCTCTGCAAGAGTAGTATGTGTTCTTAGCAGCTGAGCATCTCTTCAGCCCTTTCTTTCTTTCTTGAGGTAGACTATTTAGATGGAAGGGGCACTCTCTGTTCCTCCATATCTTCACCCACCCAGCAGTAATTTGCATGCAATAAACAACTGATATTTGCCTAGTGAATGCTTGGAATGCAGAGAAGAGTCCTTACTTTTCTTCTTCTATCCACAGCTTAAGGAATCACCTGTCCCAGCAAGCTTCTGGATTAGTGGAGGGTACCTCCAGCCCTCAATGTGACCCTGACCTTCATTTACAGTTAGAAATAGTCAGCAGAGTGGTGTTAATATTTATAGGCATTTACAGAATGCCAAGATGTGGTTCCCCATTCTCCTCCCCATGGCTCTTCTAGTGGTCACATTCTCATTCTGCAGATGAAGACTTTTAGGAAACAATCTTTGATTTAACATATGTCTATACAAGCCAAGTCTGGGTCCAGCCTCTGAATCTAAGAGCCTCCTGCCTCAGCCTGTCAAGCTGCTATGCTTATAGATATATGTCACAAGGCGAGTATTTTAACATCTGAGTATTCCTAGGCTGTGGAATGGGAAGAATGTATTGCATAGGACACTGGTTATTTTAGGATTAAAGTACCTCCCACCAAGCCAGAAAAAACAGATTCTATTGTGGTTGCCCCTTCCCACCCCTTAACCCAGCTCTGGTTTACTGGAACTATCCATTTCTTCAAATGGTCACAAAGCCACTGGAATTTAGGGCCTGAAAATGACTTACTACTGCACGGATTGCTCCTGACTCGAAAGCTAGGTGCTTTCTCCTCAACTCACAAGAACCCAGCCCAGCCACCAGGGGCCATAGGCTACAATAAACACACAGCCCTGCTTCCTTATTTCTAAGTGTTGCCCATCACCATAATGGAAAATTCTAGAGCTTGTGTTGCTGTCCAACCCAGGAGCCCCACCTGGCTATGAGTGCCTAAGAAGTGACTCACCGGATATTTGAGTAGGAGATCCCACACCCCAGGGTTCAAAGACACAGTGTGAAAGAATTTGAAATATCTCATTAAAAGTCTCTATGCTGAAGACTATAGACTCTTTCACAGTCAAATGTTTCAGCCTTGGGTTCAAGTGCCAACACTGCAAAAACAAAAGCAGTGATTTCTAACTGATTTTGTTGAGATGGTCACTTTAGTGGGTTTATTGGCATAGAAGAATTTTAGTAAGGTTTCAGTCTGTTTTTCCTTCATTAGCTGTAGCTACTAGAATGTTTAAGATCCTCTGCACAGCTTGTGGTTTCCTTTGGACAGTAGGTCAGCAGGGCTGTGTGTGAGTCAACACAAAAGAACAGCGCCCCGGGAGGGAGTGAGGCTGTTACTCTTTCCCTTCCTTCTGACTACCACACAGAGTAAAGTTGGTGTGAACAGGGCTTGGGCTGTCCTCCCTCAGTCTCCCTCCATCGCCTGCCTCTAGGGTGTGCTCAGGGCACTGGCTTCAAAGTTCACGGTTTGTTTGTTTTTTCTCCTGCTCTGTCCTATCTTGGCTTTAAGCAATTCTACGGTTTCTTTCTCCAGTAAGGTGCTTCGTCATGCCTGGGAGGAAGGTACGTGATGAAATCGAGACACAGAAAAATGACCCGCTCTCTAAGACTGTCCCTGTGCAAACCAAATAGCAGGACTGCCCAAGAGTTGAGCCCCCCCTCCCCCTAGGTGCTTTCTAGTCCCAGCCCTGGAAGTTTTTCCCAGCTGATGAGCTAGCTGCACAGGGGGAAAGAATACTTGTCTCACAGGTTTCCAGAGAAAGGTTCACAGTGCCTGATGGCCCCTGAACTGTCCCAGGACAGTAACAGTTCTGTTTTCTTTCATCAGACATGGAGGTGCTGTAGTTCCCTCTTTAATTTGCTGCCCTCACATTTTCCTCTCTCTACTCAGCCACTCCTTTCTCCTTGCTGCTTCTATACCAGTTTCCATAGTAACCATCTCTATTACATCCCTGACTGTGAAGAGAAATCCTTCCTAGGGATCCTAGGCCTTCCAGGAGCTGTGTGGAAGCATTTGCCTTATCTCGCTGCATGGATTTTCTTTTGCCTTTTTCCTTCTTACAGTTGCCCTTCTTTAAGCACTAGACGCTCTCTAGGATGGCTTCATCTTTCTGAAATGCCAGACTGCAGGGTGGGCGTGAAGTGTGGTGCCAGCAGAGGATACAGTCTTTATCTTTCAGATGGCTTCACACAAGGACAGGTCCCAGACAAGTCAGGCTGTCCACAAGAGCCTTACGGGGAGGGAATCAAAGGTACCTGAGATCTAGCTGGACTGGTTTACCAGTCACCATCCACAGTGACCTTACTTGCAAACTTGCAACATATACAAACAGCCTTGGCTGCCTTTATGCCAAACCCTGTCCCTTGTCTCTCCAACCCCAGCCTCTGCCAAGTTTCTGGTCATACACACAGGGTGTCAAAGATCTACAAATGTAGAAGCACCCATCATTGGCCAGGCTCTGCTAGTGACCCAGGGAGGTGATAAGAAAGCCACCTGCAGAGTTGTTTGAAGATGCCCATCTCCTTTCCCATCCTTCCTTGGACCTGGACATTATGCTTTTGACTACACAAGCTTGACAGTCTGTCTGTCTGTCCATAATCAACACATAGCAGAGGAGGGCTTCCCCCTTCCCAGAAGCAGCCTCATTTACTCACCCCCAGAGAAGGCTGGGCTATATTTAGCATATGATGTCAGTGGGTTGTTTGGCGTCTTGGAAATTGGCAGGAGGCCACCTCTCACATGATATATGAAATCACAGATAAATACTTCTTTTCACCCAAAGAAAAACAGCTTAATAAATGCAACCCTTTTCCCCTTTCATCTGCTTCCCCTCCCTCCACCTCCTGCCCGCCTGCCTGCCACGTCTGGGATTTGTCTTTCTGAGGCACACAGCTCAGCTGAGCCTGTGAAGTGGAAATGAGTCTCCTCATATTATAGATGAGAATGAGGCTGCCTGGATGCTCTCTCCCTCTCCTCCAACTTGGAAGGCTGCCAGTGCGTCCGTGAATCAGACACTTACGCACAAAAAGGCAAATCTATACCACAGTGGCTTTATGGGGCCTGGTATTTATGGCACAGCCCTTGCTCTGGGTTGCTGTTTTGCAGTCGGGAGATGAGAAACAGACAGTGATTCAGGATTGCCATTAACGGTGAAAACAGCCCTTGTACAGATTGTGTGCAATAAACCAAAGTGCAGAGAGAGAGGCTTGGGTCTGCCATACCATATCAGCCTTGAGGCCCATCAAGTTCAAGTTCCTGATATGTGTGGCTGCTAATGCATAGTATTTGGAATACAATTCTCTGCTCTCTCTCTCTCTCTCTCTCTCTCTCTCTCTCTCTCTCTCTCTCCCCGTCTCTCCCTCCCTCCCTCCCTCCCTCCCTCCCCCCCCCATCATGCACTCAGTCCATTGTACAGAGCTATTGGGGGACCTGGGTGGGGTTTGCATGTGGCATTAAATTAATTTTTGCCCTCCTGTGGGAATCCTCTTATATGCCTGGAGCACAGGATTTAATTACCTTTAACACAGCTTGTATAAAAAATCAGCTTCACTATCAATCAGAGATTGGCTCAGTCCCTCTCACAGTCAGCGATAATGGTTCACTCAGTGACCTGCAAGGAGTTTCAAGAAATGGGAGGTATTGGCTCCCAAGGGTGGTTTATTTAATTTGTCCCCAGTTTCATCTAATCAACCTCTGCTCTGGCATTGGCAGATTTCGAAGAGGAGGAAAGGGCTATGTTCTCCCCTGAATTAACTTAGATAGCTTCAGGTTTCTTTCTAACATTCTGCTGTGCCAAGGCTCTGCTACCTGGCAAGAGCAACACCAACCATAGTCTTAGAGGGGTTTGCAGAGTCCCTAAGGCACCACTTCATATAAATGTGTGGTGATATATTTTATATTTAATAAAATCAGCCTGGAATATCAGAGAACAAAGCCATCTCTTTCAGCCTTTGTTTGCTTTTTTTTTTTTTAATGAAACAGAGTTTTCTGTGTAACAGTCCTGGTTGTCCTGGAACTTGCTTTGTAAACCATGCTAGCCTTGAACTCACAGAGATCCTCCTGCCTCTGCCTCCCAAGTGCTGGGACTAATACTGCCTGGCTATCAGTAGAGCAGGAGACTCTTAATCTCAGGGTCATGGGTTTACGTCCCATGTTGGGTGCCAAATGGGGAACATGAATTCTAGTTGGAATTTAATGAAAATTCAGAGCCAGATATTGGGGAAAGCTGAAATATCAGAGCACAGAAACAGATCACAGTCAATTCTCACCTAGTCAACTTCTCAGGGTAAAAGCTATCATCAAGAGTCCTCCATCTGGCTGGTTGCTTCTACAGAATACCTCAATGTCTGCCTACGTCTGCCTTTAGTATCTTCTTTGCCCAGTTGGTTCACTTCCAGGTTCAACTCTGCATCATAATCCTAGAGTTAGAATTAAAGGTATGAGCTACTACTCTTTGGTTGTTAGGCCTTGAACCCACAGAAACACAGAAAGATTTCTGTCTCCTGAGTTAAAGATGTAGGTCACTACTTGGTCATTCCCATACTGAGATTAAAGGGGTGAGCTACCACTTCTCTCTGGCCCTCATGGCTTGACTGTGGGTGATTCTGTTCTCTGATATTCCAGGCTGATTTTATTAAATATAAAATATATCATCACATAAATGCTCTTTCTTCTATATGCAAACAATTGCTCCATGAAAATGCTCAGCTTTATCCTGAATGAAGAAGAAGCAAGGAAGAAGGAGTATGGAGGATGAACCCACATCTAATTTTTTATATTTGACTCAATGCTATAATGGCGTAAGGAATGGGTGAATGGATGAACAGATGAGTAGATGGATAGATGGATTAACAGATGGACGGGTTGGTGAGTAACATGATGGATGTGTGGATGGGTAGATGGATGGATTGATGAATAAATGGATGGGTGGATGAGTGGATGAGGTGCTGATAGATATATGAATAGGTGAATAGATAAGTTGATAGATGAGTGAGTAGATGGATGGATAAATTAATAGATGGATGAATTTTGGATGGATGGATGGAGAAATAAATGAGTAGATGAGTGGATGGATGTGGGTGGATGGATGGATGTGTAAATGGCTAAATATATAGACAGTGGGGTGGCTAGACTATGCACAGATGTATGATGGCTAATGAACCCATGAGACATCTTGCAAAATGAGTATTATTTTCAGGTAAAAGTTATTCTTCCATCAAGACTCTTAATTAGCATTCACTTGGGGCTCTGTAATATAAACTTCAGATGAGTGAAAATTTTAAATTTTAACCTTTTTTTTTTTTTTTTTTTTTTTTTTTTAGGAAGGGCTGTGAACCCATATGACCAAATGACCAACTAGGCCTTTCCCAGCCCCTGAAACTCTATGGTTCTGTAATTGTGTGATTCTGTGAGTTTATAAGCCATTTGAGAATTTCATTGCTCTCCTGTTCTCCAGGTCCCCAGTGAAGGACCTAGGTCTGCCAAGAACTCTGGAGGAAGCAAGATTCCCCTTCCTTTGCACAGATACTCACCCTACTGACAGTGTGCTTGGTGGGGCTTTCTATAGAGCCAGGAACCCATTTGCAATGGTGAAGATGCTTTGATTTTAGATAAAAACAGTTTCTTTGGCCCAAGCTGCTCAAGAAGTTAATAGCCACTTCTGTAAGGCTTGTATATTACACAGAATAGCAGTCTGACATACAATGCTATGCAATAGAAACAAATTACCTCCTTATTTCCCTGAGGGCTGGCAGAAGGATGTCCCACTCCTAGGCTGAGGGGCAGGCTCTCTGTCACATTACCCTGGAGGATGTAGAAAGCAGGTAGCTCACAAGAGAGTGAAAGAGTTTAAGGTGCTTAAACATGCAGTTCTCATGCGAGAGTGCAGTCTGCTCGAAGTGCAATTCTTCCTGAAGTTTCTGGAGAATGCTGTGTATGAAGCAGAAGCAAAGCTTACACTCAGTTGTGTACCAGTCCTGTAGAAGAACTCATGTTTGTTGTGACAGAGCATGTACCTCAGAGTTGGTGGAGGATGCCAGGTGGCTATGGGTATACTCATCAGGGTTCTCCAGAGTATGTGGATATGGATGCTGGGGGGCAGGAGAGAGAATGGGAAAGTAGAGAGAAACAGAGACAAATTGGTTTTAAAGAATCAGTTCATGTGACTCTGTGGATTGACAGCTCTGAGATCTACAGGATGAATCAGCAGGCTAGACAACAGAGAATATACACGCTATATACGTAGGCTACCCACTGCAGAATGCCCATGTTATCATTTGGAGACCATTTGGCCTTAACCAGCCTGAATAAAACCCAGATATATGATGATGTACAATCTTTTTAAATTAAAGCCCACCAATTTAAATGTTAATCTCCTCCAAAATGCCTTACAGAAGCACCTAGAACAATGCAATGTGTGGCCATATATATATATATATATATATATATCTGTACTATGGCCCAGCCAAGTCAACATACAATTAACCACAACTGGCTAAGTCATGGTTAGCTTATTGATATGATCATCAATATCATCAACTTGACAGATCTAGACTCACCTAGGAGCCAAGCCACTGGGGGAGTTGTCCCGACTAAGCTAACCGAGGTGGAATGATCCACCTCAACTGTGGATAGAACTAGTTGGGGTTCCAGGCTTGATGAAAAGGAGATAGGCAGCTGAGCACCAGTGTCCATCAGAGCTTCACATGTCTGAGCTGTTTCATTTTCTAAATACTTCAATAAGGAAGTCATCGCCTCTTATCAAGTGGGGAAACTGAGGCATGCTTTGTATGTTACCTTAATGCTAGCTGGAATTCCAATCAGGCTAGAGGCCTTGATGCCCATCTGTCCCCTGCCTCCAGCTTAGCCAGGGCCATCTCTTCCCCCGAAACACATTGCAGCTCACTGGAATCACTAGGTCAACGCTGAAAACTGATTATCATCTAAGGAGACACTGCCGTACACACATAAAAATGGAAAACAGAAAGTTTCAGAGTGGACCAAGTTCTAGAAATGAAGCTTGGCCCCTGAGATCAAGAGCATCCCTCAAGGCCCTGTATCCCAGCTTGTCAGGAGGCTCTGAGTCTGGTGCCTCAGAAATGTCCATCTTGATTCAAGAAAGTCCCCTAGATTCTGTTCCTACCACTTGGTCCTGATGATGTCTTCTCTAGGACCTTACATATTGGTAAAGACACCCTGCCCTGAGCAACAGTCCAGGCACAACTCTGGGGACAGGAACTGAGACGGGATGAAGGAGGATTACAACCCCATCTCTTGAAGCCTGATTCATAGAGCTGGGGGTACAGCTCAATGGTAGAGTATTGGGCTACCACCTGCAAGCGTCTAGGCTTGCTATCCAACCCCTCCCCCCACACTCACACAGACAGCACCAACCTGCTATCCTACACTGCCCTTTGTCCCCATCCCAGCCTTGAGGCAGCACAGTAGAGCCCCAGGTGACTCAGCACTTCTTGTGCCACAGCTTGAAGCAGCTTCCAAGGAGAGGAGAATGATGACCTAGACCGGGATGAGGGCACCCGACCAGAAAGACCCATCTCTACAAAGGCACAGAGGCTGGCACAGATATGGCTCCTGGTGCCTGTCCAGTGTGTACAGAAGTGGCCCACTGAAGAAAATAGCCCTGGATGGTCTTGTCAGGGCCTCTGAAAACAGGTAAGAGTGAACAGGTCTTTAAGACATGCTAGACAGAAGCCTAAAGCCGATCCTTGTTTCAATAGAGAGATTTCTTAGTGTGTGTCTGTGTGTTATGTGTTACAGACGTTCATGTGTGCATGTGGGTGCACATGCATGTGTGTGAATGTGTGTGATGGTCTGGGATCCATGGGTGCCTTTCTTGTTTTACTGTTTGGAGACAGGGTCTCTTACTGAGCCTAGAATGTATCCTTTGGGCTAAACTGGCAGTGATCTTCCAGGACTTCCTCTCTTCATCTCTGCACACCAGGATTCAGGGGCATGCCATCATGTCTGGCTTTTTTTTTTTTTTTAAGTTTTGGGGATCAAAACTTACTCAGCAGAAACTTTGCTGGGCCATCCCCCAGCCCCTCCAAGGATTTAAGGACCAGGCTGAAGTCTTTGCAGCATGAACAGCATCTCATTCCCAGGGAGAAGAATTAGCGGTCACGCAGTGTGCCGTGGTAGCAGGCATGGAGGGAAGTGATGAAGGGCTGGGATTAGGGCAGATTTATGAATCACATCTCCCCGCTGCTGCTGCACAGCGCATGGCTGCCTGCCCTGGCCTTTCTGAGTTTAGCCTTTTCCCCTAGAGGATTGCAGCATGGCCACACCCACTGCCTCCAGCAGGGAGTCTGAACTTCCTCTCTCCGTCCGCTCCCTTCTGCAAACCAACTCTCACCTTCCTGGCTGGACTTGTTTTAGCCCTTCAGAATTTCCTCATTTTCTCTCTCTGTCTCTCTCTCTCGGTGTGTAGGTAGCTATAGAGCCCAGGTTTTTAGGACTTAGAACTTGTGATCTTGCTGCCCCCAGCCTCCTGAATAGCTAAGATTACAACCATGCATCACCTCGAACTGCCTTAGATCCTCCTACTTTGGGGCTTTGTCAAAACCACTCCAACTCTTCCTAATGTGGCATGGGGAGTAATGATACGCAAAGAAATATTTGCGTGCCTGGGATGTTGATTATGCGGTTTCTGTCTAAGGTAGTTCTCTATTTTTCTAGAAGTTTGTGAGTGTGTGTGTGCTCGCGCGCACGTGTGCTTGTGTGTGTGTTTTTTCATGTTCACGTGTATGAGTATAAGCACAAATAGGGGCCAGAGACAACCTTGGGGTCAGTTCTCACCTTCTGCCTTGTTTGACGCAGGGTGTCTGGTCTGGTGCTGTATAGACCAGCCCAGCTGGTTCAAGAGCTTCCAGGAATCCTGTCTCTGCTTCCTATTTCTCCATGGAATAATGGGGTCACAGACCTGTGATATCACATCAGGCTTCTCACATGAGTTCTGGAGATTTGAACTCAGGCCCACAGTAAACATTTTGCCCACTGAACCATCTCTCAGCCCAAGAAATTTGTCAATAGTTTCTTTGAATGCAATTATTTGTGCTTGGGACATTTCCCTCTCAAAGTGTTCGTCAGGGCTTTTACATGTGCCAACTACAAAGGCACAAGCAGGTTCCTTCTTTTCCTTCACACCTCACAACCAGGGAGAAGAAAACAGGACATTTTAAACTCCAAAGCAAATTACAGCAAGGAATTAGCTCTGGTTGCTCCCTTGTCCTCACGGCTCCTTTGTAACAGTCAGCTGCCGCTCCTAGGGTGAGAGCTGGCCTGTCAAACAAGCCCATTCAAGCTTGCAATTCTGCTGTCATCTGCCCAATGGGCTTATGATAAAGAGCAAGGAAGGAAAAAAAATCTGCCAAAAATAGTGCCAAGGAGAGATCTAAGTCAGGGCAGGCTTGGGAGCCAGCACGGCCCACCCTGCTGGCCCTGCCACAGGATGGCTGCCTGGAGGGCCTGTTCTGACAAGGATGGTGTGTTCCAGAGCAGTGACCTCACATTTCAGCACCACAGAGGCTTGGAGAGGAAGAGCCCCTGAGAGCCTATCTGTGAACCCCTGGAAAAGGGGAAGGGAGAGCAGAATTTACACTGAGCACTTGACTTTGCAAATGGCATGTTGAGACAGCCTCATGGGCAGACAGGTTTGCTGCAGGCCTGGGACTCACTTGAGGCTGGAGCAACCTGAAAATTCACCCAGAAAAACATACTCCCTTCTCCTTGATATCCATGTCAGTCTTTCCTTGCTCTCTGCCTAGGTCTCCACCACTTGCCTCCTACTTTGGACAGAATTCTAGGGGTAGGAAAGAGGAAGAGAATTTTCTGGAAGCCAGGACCTCTTAAGCCCAGGTGAAAATGGTGGTAGTTTTGTCCACTATAGAGGAGGCACTAGACCCTGATGGCAGGTGTTGTGAATTAAAGAGACATGTTCACAACCATGTCTGGAGCCACCTCTCACCCATCAAAGGCAGGATAGCTTCTTAGTTCTGCACAAATGTTCTCAGAAGTAGGGAGGCCACATCTCCGTGTAGCTTCAGCCCTCACTGTGGCAACTACAGTGCATGGTGCTGCAATTACAGTGCATGGTGCTCCAACTACAGTGCATGGTGCTCCAACTGCAGTGCATGGTGCTCCAATTACAGTGCATGGTGCTCCAACTACAGTGCATGTTTTCCAACTGCAGTGCATGATGCTCCAACTGCAGTGCATGGTGCTCCAACTGCAGTACATGAGGGTCCTTATAGGGAGCCCCCTGACAAGCAGTTATCTTAAACTCCAGCTAGTGGGGAAATAAGTGAACTCTTAGAAAGGGGACTGAAGGAGCCCCAGGTGGTTCTGTGAGGAAATAGCCCTGACAGAGTCATAGTGAGATCTTGGGTCTAAGTCCAGTGTCATTCATGAAGAAATTTCCCAGCCTGCCCCAGAGAAAGTAGCTTTGGGTAATTGTAACCTGTGTTTGAATTCCCAAGTGCATATTATGGTTCCCATCTTTATTGTTATTGTCCTTCACCCACTTGTCAGGAAGATAACAACTTACATAATAAACTGCATCACCCCCCCCCCCGGAGTGTTAGGGATGAGACCCTATAAATTAGACAGGGGCTCTACCCCTGTGCCATGTCCCCAGCTCCATGAGCTAGATTTTATTTTATTTTTAATTGTGTGTGTACGTTATATGCACAAGTGCAGAAGATGATATCATATGACGTCTTCTATCTGTCTCACCTTATTTTTTAAGACAGAGTCTCTTACTGAACCAGAAGTTCCACTGTTTTGGTTAGGCTGCCTGGCCAGCAAGTTCCTAGGACTGGTCTGCCCTCCACAGGGCATCAGGTCACAAGCAGCCAGACCCATTTACATGGCTGATGGGATTTGAACTCAGATCCTCTTGCTTGCACAGCAAGCGGTTTCTTACACACTGAGCCATCTCCCCAGCTTGTGAACCATATTTTATTTTAATGTTTAAATATTTATTTATCCATTTATTTACTTTGTGGGGCATGTGAATGTCATGATGGATGAGTGGAGGCCAGGGCACAAGTTCTGAATACTGCCTCCTTCCTTCCACCACGTAGGCAGCCTCCAGTGACTAAGCTCAGGGCTTGCCAGTCACCACTTTTACTCATGAACTATCTCTTCAGGATCTATGCTTATCTATCTGGCTACCATTAAACTTAATTTTTGTTCTGCTTGTAAACACCCCAAATGAAACAAGAGGAAAGACCTCCAGGGCTGCAACTTGGTGGTTTTTTAATGGTAGAGCTTCTAACTGGAGGTCTCAGCCCAAAAAGGCAATCCTCCACTCCTGGGCCCACTGCCTACAGAAATAATAGTCACTGTTGTTACAATGATGTTGCTCTTTCCAGAGTCCACATCTGCCTGCCTGTGTCTCTGCTAACTGGCTAATTAGCACGTTGGTCAGGCCCTGGCTCCCCCAGTACACAGGCTCTGCCTGCCTTTCACTTCACTCACCACAGACTCTAGCAGGCAGAGCAGTCCCAGGGGAGGCTTCCCCTGGGGACCCTTGTCTTTGGTCTTAAACAGCTGTCACCCTGTCCCAGTTGTTTTTCAAGGAAGGCATCCCCAGAGTTTCATTGAGACAGACTTGAACTTGACCCCACTCTGTTGATCTGTTTACTTGTAGTTTCTCCAGGGAAAGGGTGCCAAGCTCTGGGTGCCCATAGGTAGATCCTGGCAACTCCAATGCCTGACAGCTCATCACCTGTTGTTTTCTACTAAGAACATATGTTTGGGCTTGTAGGGCCTTCAGAGGTTCCTCCAAGTCAGCTTCTCTGGAGGTGTCCTATACCTCTTCCGGGCAAAGCAGCTTCATACCCTGCAGGGCTGTCTGTCAGTGTGATATTTAAAGGAGAGCCATGAGAGCCTTGCACTAGGGAGGTTCAGCTGAGAGAGGGGATCACTCAACACTTGAACTTGAATGTGGAATTCAATGCCAAGTTTTTAAAGCAACTTTTGCTGGTGTAGTTCCTAGCTAGTCATATGGAGTGGGTAGAACTTATACTACTTTTGAGAAAAAGAAAACTGGAAGAGAAATGTATCTGTAGAGGAGGGTCAGAGCCCAGGGGATGTAATGCTACCTCAGCACTTGTCCTCTGTGGCACCCAGCCAGCTCTCCCAGGGGACAAGGTTTCTGGAGTGTGGCAATGCTGGGGATGGAATCCAGGGCCTTGCACAGATTTGGTAAGAGCCCTACTGCTAAGCTGCACTCCCAACCTTTGTACCACATTTTAAAAGAGCCATGTTTTTCTCTCTGGCTGCTCTTAAACCTGAGCCATGAACTTGCTGAGGCACAAGGAAACCCAAGGAGGCATGGGAAGGGTGGGGGCACTGAGCAAGCCTCATCATATCCCAGAGTGAGTCTACACCCCCTCAGCACAGACACGGGAGACTTCATGGTTCCCATCCACTCCCAGCCAGCTTTGAAGAAACCCAAGCCCGCAACCGAAAATGCTCTCTCCATGCCCGCATAGCCCACTAACAAGGCAAGTGTTGGTAGCATGCTCCATGGGTCCATCTGCCTGTTCTGAGGATTGTGGTCTCAATTGGCAGTCTATTCTTGTCCCCAACCTGTGGTGGGGCCACCATCCTCAGAGACAGTGGCATGTTGGGGAAAGAGGTCTCCTGGGTTCTCATTTGTTGTGTTTCAGGATTGGCTCTGTGTAGTTTCAGGCCCAGGTGGCTGCCCTCACTTACCAATCGATAACAGTTTTTGCATTCTTTTCTGGAGTGTTAAGGATTGAATTTAAAGCTTCCTGTATGTTAGATAAACATTTACTCTTGAGAAACATCCCTAGGCCCCTTTTTGACCCTTCATTTTGAGACAAGATCTGCTAAATTTTTTAGGTTGCCCTATCAAGCCTGTATGTATTATGCATGTTCTTGTGTATGAGAGTACACATGTATGTATGTACAGGTAAGCACTCCACAGTCTGAGCCATCTCTCTGGTCCAGGCTTGAATTTCTGATCCTCCTTTTACATTCTTGCACATTTTTCACACACACAAATTCCTTGTCAACTGCCTGATGCTTCTGGAAGGGAAGTCCCTGCCTCTTTGCACAAGGCTTTCAGGTGCTGGACTTCCAAGAAAGCAGCCACCAAGTGCTGGGTCTCCTTCACTGGCTTTCAGGGCCCAGCACAGTACATTTCCTTCATTAGAAAGGTAACTTTCCATTCTAATGGCCACCCTCCTGTTTCTCAGGGGCTCAGGGCACATTTTCTTAGCTAGAGAAGATAAAGACCCTGCCAAATCCTCACTGACACTGCTCTGAGAAGCATAATCACAATGTCCAGTTGAGTTGCAATGGTGTGTCCCTAAGAATCAGGTTATTGTTGTTATTTTGAAGCAGCATCTCAGACTGGCGGCTGAGGGAGCCGCCCCTCTGTCTGGCTTCCCGGAGGAGCTCTGCTGCTGGGTCTATTTGAGTTCTGCAACATAAACAGCTCCAAGGAGATGGGCTTCCCGGCTCTTGTGTTTTGGACTTGCCTCCACAGAGCTTGCCTGGATGATGTTACTGGTCTTCCCTGCTCTGCTCTGGAGAACAAAGCAGTCCTGCCTTGACCATGTCTGGGGCCAGCTCTTCCCTCTCCACTGCCCAGGCAGGGGCAGAGAAAATGAAAGACTCCAGAGCTATCTGTGAGCATTTGCCCATACCTGAGATTGTGACCTTCAGCCATCTTTAAACCCTCCTGTATGAAATACCACTAGGGTATACTAAAACAGAAAACAACAATAACATCCCCAACACACACACACACACACACACACACACACACACACACACACACACACACTTCCATAAGCAGGATAGTGTGTGATGTATCAAACACAAGGGAATGTGGCAGAAAAGGGAAGTGAGGTGATGAGAGAGGAGCTGGCCAGCTATCTCAGTGGGTAGAGAGCTTCCTGTACAAACATGAGGCCCCAAATTCAGATCCCCAGAATCCACAGAAAAGTCAGGTGTGACAGCGAACATCTATAACCTCAGTGCTAGGATCGGGAGGAAGTGGAAACTGGGGTGAGGGATTTCTAAAGCTGCTGACCAGTCAGCTCCACATTCAATGAATGACCCTCTCATATCAAAAAATAAAGAGGTGAGAGAAGACATCCAACATCTACTTCTGACCTTTATACACACACACACACACACACACACACACACACACACACACATACACGCCCACCATTTTTTGTTTATTAAGTTTAAAAGGCTGATAGACTTCAGCTCCATGGCAAAGAACCATTACCACCCCATCCAACCCAACAGTGCCCAAGCCTTGCATAGCTGAGTAGACCAGCACCTGGTTCAGCCCAATGGCTTCCACACTGGGTAGATACCATGAATCTCAGCACTCCTAATTTGGCATGGCATGTGGCACCTGAGACATAACAGCATCAGGTAAGGAACCCTCTCAGAGCAGACTGCTATGCTTCTCTGTTTACGAGACTGCCTTAAGGCAGAAGAACTATTTTCCAGGAGTGTTATTTACTCCAGAGTTTCTTACTGCAAGATTACATCTCTAAGCTTGGTTTTATTTATTCCATTTCTCTCTGGAATCATCCCTAAGATCCCATACACCATCTATGAGGGTCACCTACCAACCTGGGAGTAAAGGGAGTGTTTCTTGAGATTGGGGTGACTAGAAAGACAGGTACTCAGAGGTTTGGAGGTGTCAGTCCCTAGGGCACTGGATGGGTGAGTGGGATTCAACATGGATGATCTTGAAATCAACAAAGAGATCCCCCTGAAAGCTAGCAATATAAAGAAGACATATGTGTGATAAAAGATGTCAAAATCTCCCCAGGGAAGCTAGGTCTGATTATACAGGCTCATCATCCCAGACATTCAGGAGCTTGAGGTAAGAGGCTACAAGTTCAAGTCCATGTGGACCACAGAGTGAATTCAAGGCCAATCTGTGCTCGTTAGTATGATTAAAATAGAGGGTAAAATAAATTGATAATAATTTTAAAAGAGAGCTGGACAAACTTAGTGGGTAGAGCCCTGGATTCCAACCCCAGTGTAGAGAGAGAAAGGAGGAGGAGGAGGAGGAGGAGGAGGAGGAGGAGGAGGAAGAGAAGGAGGATTGAGACAGAGGGAGAAACTACCCTGCTGGACAGTTGAATTCCAGCTGCGGTCTCTGATGAAGCTCCAAGTATCCAGTCTCCCGGCAGCAGCCCCCAGTCTTAGAATAGCCTGTAATTTGCCAAGTCCCCATGCTGCCTCCTGCCTCCTTTTTCTCTTTCAAGGTCAAATTCCAGAATACTTGAGCCTCAGTACTTCTTCACAGTGCAGGAGAGTCCTTTGACAGTGAGTGTAAAGGATGTATGTGTGTGTGGTATGTGTTTGTGTGTGTGGTGTATATGTATATGGTACGTGTGTGTGCATATGTGTGATGGGTATGTCTATGATGTGCATGTGTGGTGTATATGTGGTATGTATGTGTGTGATACGGATGTCTGGTGTATATGTGTGATATGTATGTGTTATATGGGTGTGTGTATATGTGTGTGGGGTGTGTATGTGTGCATGAGGGGTGTGTAGGATGTAACTTTCTCACATATATTTCACAAGTTGGGGTACAAACAGCCTGTTCAGAGCTGCCTCTGCTCTCCTCTTCCTAGCTCCCCTGGGGTTCCAGGAACAGGGCAGAAAGTAAACAAAGAGGAACAGGAATCTGGTGTCCCATTGCATTTTTCTGTTGTTTTTAGACAATGTTAATGACAGGCTATTTGATTAGCCTAAGGTTTGGCTCTGCTGGCTCTTTATTAAGCGCATCTAGTATTCAATATCAATATAAGTAGCAGAAGTTTTTTTGGCACTTAAGAATAAGCTCGTCGGACGCCGCCATGCAGCTTGGAAACGCGACAGTGAAGCTGGCCAAGCTTGTGGAGATACGAGCCTTTTTCTGTAGGCTGGGCAGCTGGCCAGGACAGCTAAAAAATGTGCATTGGCTAAGAACCACTGCCACGCAAACACTTCTGGAAATTTCTGTGCTCAGGCCTGCCAAATCCATTATGCATAACATGAATTACAAGAGAGTTTCTCTCTCTCTGATCAGTTGCTTTTTGGGCTTAATTCTTCTCTGGGCTTTGTGAAATACACACAACCTAAATGAGAAACACTCCCTGTAAATCCACAATCCACTACCACATTGTGTGTGTGTGTGTGTGTGTGTGTGTGTGTGTGTGTGTGTGTGTGTTTCCATCAGCGCTGCCAAGTTCATAAGTTTCCTTGAATTGAGAGAAATAGCTTCCAACTTGGGTTGAAATTACATTAAGTGCAATGTGTGGTAGGCTGCTGTGTTTCCTGGAAATTCTAGAAAAGAAGGATGTCTCAAATCATGGAGACCACCTAATAGTGAGATTGGAGACACATAACATGTGACTCGAGAACCCTGTGGAGGGAGGAGGGAAGAGGGAGGAGGGATGACCCAAAGATGGCTTCTGCTTAGCTATGCCAACTATCAGGATTGGGGACTGGCTTGGTCATCCAGAGTTTTTTGCTTGTTGTTTTATGTGGGGTTGATTTTTCAGACACGTCTCACTCTATAACCCTGTCTGTCCTGAAACTTACTATATAGATCAAGCTGACCTCAAACTCAGAGATCTAACTGCCTCTGCCTCTTACATAGTAGGACTTAAGGAACACAGCACTTTGCCTGGCTCCAGCCAGTTATCCTGTGAGCAAACCTGAGTCTGTGGGCCTCAGATGACAGCCCCCCAGCTTGCATGCATAGACACCATGGATCCTTGAGGCCTGGCTCATGGCCCCGGAGAGTGTGAATGTGCCACACAGGCAGCTTTTAGAGTGGAAGGTGAGCCTGGGATGCTGTGCCAAGCTGGTCAAAGGGTGAGCAGGCCAGACAGAAGCTGCCAGCCCTCCCATCAGGTTCTGCCTCTGCACGCCTCCTTCCAGGGCTCAGAGAGGCGGTGCTTACATCATGTGTTTTCTGATCTCAAATTGAGACCAGCAGGTCCTCTCCTGTGATTCAGATGGGTTTGGATTAGTCAGACTCTGCCCAGGGCCATTCTCAAGGGCTTGCGGCCCCACGCCTCTTCTTCAGAAGACTAGGAATGGCATTATTCATAGCCAACATGAGATAATCATATTAGCACATGATGAGACAGTACAGTGAGGTCCTTTTGGCTCCCAGCAGGAGTTTGGACAACCTTCCAATAACAACTGTCTCTACTGCTCCATAGTTACTCCCTCTCTTTGTATTCTGGAGAGTTCTGTTGACAGGAGATCATGCTCCCTGGAGTCAGGGAAATGGCTTACTTGGTAGAGAGAATTTGCTGAGCAAATATGAGATCTGGGTTCAGATACTCAGCCCCAAAGTAAACACTGGTTATGGCAGTGCACATCTGTAGTCCCAGAGCTGGGAGGGCAGGAAGAGGAGAATCCTATGATCTTGTTGACCATCCAATGTTGCTGGTTCAGTAAGCTCTAGGTTCATTGAAACACTGCCTCAAAAATAGGCTAGAAGGTTGTGGTGGTAAGTTTCTCTGTTCTAGTCGGCTAGTCCCAAATAAACACACAGAGGCTTATATTAATTATAAACTGTTGGGTCAGGCTTATTACTTGCTAACTCTTTCACTTTAAATTAAACCATAATTTTTATCTATGTTTAGTCACATGGCTTAGTACCTTTTTGCTCAGCCCAGCATTCTCATCTTGCTTTCTCTGCATCTGACTGGCATCTGCTTCTCTCTCTTTCCTCTTCCCAGAATTCTCCTAATCTGGTTGTCCTACCTATACTTCCTACCTGCCTACTGGCCAATCAGCATTTGATTAAACCAATACCAGTAATAAATCTTTACAGTGTACAAGAGCATTATCTCAGGAAATAATAGATGACAAAGGAAGACATTTAGCATTGACTTCTAGTCTCTTTGTGTGCATGCATGCACTGGTAGGTGCACACCTGCATATACATCCCCACTCATGCATGCAACACACAACACACACACACACACACAGACACACACAATTATGATTTGTTAAATTGGAACTCTGAGATGTTCTAAGAGCTGATGAGGTCAACTGTGTCATTTCATCAAGCTACCACACCAGACTATGCTTAGTTTCCCTCTGCAATGAAGAGAAAAGCTGGGTTTACACATTGTTATACTCCTACCGTGTAAAGAAGCCAGAACTTGGAAGGAGACATTGGGTTTGACACAATGTTATAACCTGTGCCCTGGTTTCTGAAATGAGAACAGAAATACTTCCCTCACATCATGGCCACCAGGAACCATTATACATAATTATGTGACAGCTTTGCAAGCCATGAGGTAGTGTTCTAAAGTGGGTTGGGATCACCTTCCAAGGAGACCTCACTGTAGAAATTTCAGCATAGAAATGATGGTGAGTGTGACCAGAGTGTGGAAAAAAGTCATGGACATACATGCAGCATGTCCTGGAACTCTATTGATTATTAACTGACTACCGATTAATTGATTAATTGCTTTTCTAAGACAGGGTCTTATGCAGTCCAGGCTGATCTGGAACTCACTGTGTACTCAAGGATGCTCTTGAACTCTTAATCCTTCTGTCCTGCTTTAGCTCCCCGGGGCTAGAATTACAAGCCACTGTACCAGAGAAAGTGGGAATCATTGAAGGGATGATGTGGCTCAGTTTTGCTTTCTGTAGTTGACACTTTCTCTAGGACAACTTCTCGGTGTGGCCTTTAACCTGTTTCCTCTTCTCCCTTTTCTCATCCTCTCTCCCCATCTGCCCACCCTGTCCCGTTCCCCATCCTTCTTTGTCTTTTCTTTAGGAATCAGTGGTAGAAATTGCCGGAGAAGTGTCTTTTGACCATGTTGCCTTAAGAATGGGAAAGGGTGTCCCAGAGCTAATGAAATTTCCTTCCTATTTTTAATGTGTCCCAGAAAACCAGCTCACTAGAAACAGTTAGCAGGTTTGTGCATTTGAAAAAAGAAAAAGCCTGAGCTCCTAGCTTGGTTTCTGTTTGGGCTCACAGTCTGCCTTGTTCTTGACTTCTATTAGACACAATTTCCCTGGTTTTTTTCCCTCCAGTTTCTGCATCTTTGTTGTGAAGTTGAAACAAGCCAAGAGTCAAGGGAAGTGATGGTGCTTTGCCCACTGGGACACCTGAACTCAGGTCACCAACCTTAACAGCACGCAGAAAGGGCCGTTTACCCATTGAGCTGCCCTGCCAGTCCCTGGTGCTTGCTTTTTTAAGTAAGATGAACAGGCGCTGAGGGAGATGGCAGTTGACAGCACTGTTCTTCAGGGGACCTAGGTTCAGTTCCCAGCACCTACATGGCAGCTCGCAAATGTCTGTTGGGCGCCCTCACACAGACATACATGCAGGCAAAATACCAATAAACACAAAATAAAAAATAAATTTGATATAAAGTAGATTGAGCAATAACAAGCTCTCACAAACTAAGCTGCCTGAGTGATGCACCTCAGCACTCAGGGGTGGGAACAGGAGGATGAGAAGTGCCCCGGGGACAGCACCTGATCTTCTCCATATTCTACCGCTTAAAAGCTCATCAAGGCAATGCTTATTTCTGAAAATGCGAGGTATGCTGTAGATTGCTTAGGATCACTTTTTTCCCTTAAAAGAAACAGACAGATGTGCTGTATAAAAAATGAAGATTCTTTAAAGTTGGAGGAACTGAAGAATAGTGGCTGGTTTTCCTTATTCTCTCCTTTACTTAACTTAGAAAGGACAAGTAGCCTTTTTAAAAAATGGTATTTAGATTCTACAGTCTACAACTTTCTCCCACACTTTCTCTAGCCTTCCGCCACCATAATGCTCATATAGAAGTGAGATGCTCGCTATATGGATTCTAAATTAGTATGATGTCAATCTGGGGCTGTGTTGTTTCCAAGAAAAGCAAGCAAGCCTTTTGACAAGGAAGCCGCCTTATCTTAGGACCTGATACCTTAAAGCCTTCAGCTCCGACAGCATTGTGTCATCCAGATGTTGCTGAATAGGCTTTTGAGACAACCTTGATTCATTCTTGCATCTTCCTGAATCAAAACAAATGTGCAAGTCCCTGTGAATCTACCATCCCAGGCTCGTGTGTTTGGATACTTGTTCCCCAGCTGGTTGCACTGTTGAGTGAAGTTCCAGAACCTCCTGTACATGAGACTTGGTAAAAACCACAGGAGCGCGATTTCCAAGAACTACAGGTGGCTTTGGTTGTAATCTGAGGTCTCTGCTTCCTGACTCACCACTGAGATGTGAATAAACTGCCTCACGTTCCTGCTGCCAAGGCATGGCCAGCCTCGTGCTTGCCTACCCGCTGTGGATGTTTTCCCTCAAACCACAGCTGAAACAGACCCATCCTCCCTCAAGTGGCTTCTTGTCAGGTGTTTAGTCAGAATGAGGGCAAAGTAACCAGTATAATAAATATTCATTCCCTGGGTTGAAGAGATGGCTCAGCAGTTAAGAACACACACTGCTCTTGCAGAGGACCTGAGTTCCTAGCATCTAGATCAGGCAACTCACAGCCACTGTAACTGGAGCTTCAGGGGGATCCCGTGCTCTATTCTGGTCTCCAAGGATACTGCACTTACATGCACAGACATAGACACATAAATAAAATGAATATGTACATTTTTTAAAATTAAAAAAAACATTTATCCTAGCTCAGCGGTGGTGGCTCTCACCTTTAATCCAAGCTCTCAGGAGGCAGAGGCAGATGAATCTCTGTGAGTTCAAGGCCAGCATGGTCTACAAAGTAAGTTCCAGGACAGCCAAGGCTACACAGAGAAACCCTGTCTCAGGAAAAAAAAAATTATCCTAGGTCTCTAGTAATTGAAGAGAACACCTTGCTTTCTTCAGGAGTGTTTGATATTTTACACCTGAGGGTCTTCAAGTACAAATTATACATGAGACAGATGTGCACACAAACACACCAAAGGCAGGAACAGAAAGCAGATTTCTGCCTGTCAATCTTGCTTTTGAAAACCATGACGACAAACCGATACCATATGCTTAGCCCACCTTGAATGGAAAACAGGTAAGATACATGGACAATATATCTCTAGCATGTCACATGTTTATAAAAACATAACAAACCTATGACAGCTTAGATGGGACATGTGGATAAATAAATAATGACTGTGATACTCCCTACCTCTTAGCAAATTCACACAGAACAGATGACACTCATGTGAAGTGCTTTGTTAAAAAAAAAAAAAAGCTAACAGTTTTCTAAGTTTTTAGGAAAATAGCTAGAGAATGGAAGCAAAAACTTTGCTGTTGAAAAAATATTAAGACAGATGTGAATTTAAGTGACATTCCATGTCACCATGTTACATAGCAGATCTGCTGGGTTATTTCTCTCTCCCAGTGTGGGAGTGGGGTTGTATAGAATGAGGCGTCAGGCGTGATCCACATATGGAGATGGGTTGAAATGTGGCTTATGAGAGAAAAGGATATAGAAAGCTCTGGGATTGAAAGCAGTCATGTGTGTCATTGATGCCAAATTGAATTACATGGAGTCAAGTGCGGCAAGGATTAGAGAGAAATGTGCAAGGGAAGTAAGTGTGCAAGGACAGGCTCTCCGGATACAATTGCTAACTCCTCCGAACTGGGCAATGGAAAGGCTTCACTGTATTATTTACATACATATGTCATGCCTTCTCTTCCTTCCATCCTCTCTGGCTAACCTCTCTTCCCTCCCCATCTGACCCCCGTACCTTTCCCTGGTAACCCCTCTCCTATTTTGGGGGTCTCCTATTTTGGGGGTCTCTTCTTGATTTGTTTTTCTTGATGGTGATAGTGGTGGTTGCTTTGTTTTTTAACCACCCTTGACTTCTTGAGTTTGGCTTATTTCTCTTCAAATAATGATTTCTAGTTCCAGCCATCTTTCCAAAATTCCTAATTTCATTCTCCATTGCAGAATAATACCCATTGTATAGATATACTATATTATCTTTATCCACTATCTGTTGACCAGAACCTGGACTGACACCATGAACAAGGACACAGTAAACAAGGACATCAGCTGTCTCTTCTGTTTGTCACTGGATTGGGAATGCACCTGGAAGTCTGACTAGGGACACTCTGATGCTAAAGTCACGTTATTGGAGGTCAATTGTTGTTGTTTTTATTTGGTTTTTGAGACTGAATCTTGTTCTGGCTAGATTCAAACATGACATCCTCCTGCCTCAGCATCCTGAATGCTGATATTACAGTCATGAGCCACCATGTCTGAAATAGTTCAGGAGTTTTAGCCTTTAGGTAGAACATCTTGGACTTCTTAGAGAAGTAAATCAACTCTAGGGAGTCCTCTCAGAAAAATGAGTGTGTGCCCTTCAGCCAGGCAGTATATCCTTAAACTTCTCCTAGGTTGAAAACAGCACAAACCACAAACTTACCTGAGGTTTGAAATAAGCTGAGGTCTGGGGAGACAGCTTAGTAGGTAGATTGTTTGCTTTGTAAGGATAGGGACCTGAGTTAGATCCCGTAAATGGTACACATAAGTAATCCCATTGCTGGGGATGCAGAGACAGAAGGGTTTCTGGGGCTCACTCACTGGCCAGCCTAGCCTCACTGATGAGACCCAGACCAGTGAGAGACCTGCATCACAAAACAGCACTTGAGGAACAACATCTGAGGCTGACCTCTCACCTCCAAATGACTTCACACAGGCCTCCATACACACAAGACTACCCCCTTCTCACACACACACACACACACACACACACACACACACACACGCACGCACGCACGCACGCACGCACGCACGCACGCACGCACGCACGCACGCACGCACAGAACAAAGAAATGGGTTAACTTTATGAGTGGTACCCTAACACTTGGGAGGTTGGGACAGGAAGGTTGCCATGAGTTTGAGGCTAGCCTAAATTACACAGAGAGACCTTGTCCCAAAATAAATTAATAAATTAATTAATAATGGAAAGGCATGCGGTATGAAAAGGGAAGGAGGGGAAGAAAGGGGGAAATGTGCTGTACACCTGGGCATGTTCAATATTGCGTCTTCAAGGATGGTTATCCTGTCATCCCAGCTCCTGTCATTGTATTTTTAGCCTACTCCGTTGTCTCCATGCTGCCCTCCCTCCATCCCTCCCTCCCTCCTTCCCTCCCTCCCTCCCTTGCTGATTTAATTATCTGCCTCTAAAGGCCAGGGAACCAATTATGTTTTCGCTACTGGTCTTCAAAGACAGCAGAGATCCCTCAGTCCAGGCATAACCTAGTAGGCGAGGCTCTGCTTCATAAACGCTAAGTTTGAAAAGCTAAAAGGGCCATGCCCAAGAAGGAAGGAAGGGGTGCAAAGAGGCCCTTCATACCCTGCAGAAGACAATGTACCAGCATCCAATCCAAGTCTGAGGAAAGTATGCACAATTACAACTCTTGTTAGTGGTTCTAAAATGACTGGAAATCAGTGGTTTTTAAGAAAAAAAAAAAACTTTTTAAAATAGCGAATCTGTTAGCATAGGTTCCAAAGGCTTCATTCGATTTAGTCAATAATGAAAAAGATCATTATTTTCGCATTTCCCAACTAATGTCTTCTGCTTTCTCCCATCATTATTTGGCTCATCTGGGAACAATCTCCTTTTTATTCCTGAGATGAGCTAAAAAAAAAAAAATTAAGAACTGGTATTTGTGAAATAGTAATGCCTGTTTGGGGTGACTGGCCCGTCTCTGTATGGATACACCTGCGATCTGTTAAGTTACAATTTAGGCTGACATTAGATTCCTTTCTTTTCATTTTTAATTTGTTTTTAAATGTGTATATGTACAGATGTTTTGTTTGCATATATATCTGTGCACCACATACATACCTGGTGCCCACAGAGGTCAGAAGAGGGTGTCCATCCCCTGGAACTGGAGTTATGAATGGTTGTGAGGCTGTATGTGGATGCTGGGAATTGAACCTTCATCCTCTGAAAGAGCAGACAGTGCTCTTAACTGTTGACCCATTTCCCCAGTCGTGCCCTTTTTTCTAAAATACAATGTACATCAGGATCTAATGCACATATACATATGTTATCTATGCGCTCTGGTCTACAAAAGGAACCTGCAGCTGCATGAACTGCCAGCACTTTCTAAGCAAGCTAACCTAGATAGGGACTGGAGTTACATCAGCCATCAGGCAGGGAGCCTGGCAGCATGCCAGCCTGTGAAAACAAAACACACTTGCGTCACTGTTCCCTTGGTGATGTTTCTGGGAGTCTTGTCAACTCTCCCATGAGGTTGTTTCCTTAATATGTCAACAGACGTTCCTAAATCTTTAATGCTGAATAGCTCTTTTCCATTTCTAGAAACACTTTGGTGACCAAAGAGCTAGCGGATGGCACAGCTGTGATCTTTAAAGCACATTTCTTTCCTGAACTAGGTGTTTGTGGGGGCCTCTAAGAAGGCTCGAATTCCGGCTGCTCTGTGATGCAGGATCTATTTTTGAGGAATCGGGTCAGCGACTTTAGCCCAGAGCTGCCTCTCTGCTTTCATCTTCCTTAGGAAAAACCCTTATTTTCTTCCCAGTTCCCCAAACCTTCCAATTACCTGCTACAGTGTCAATTGTGGACAAAGCAGCCGCTCCAAAGACCCTCAGAGCACATCTCATTTATGAGTGGCTCTGTGACAGCCCTGAGCACATCTGTCCCCTGCCCACTTCGAGCCATAAATAAGAAAACACGTCTGCCTTCGCCCTGTGAAATCTCTTCTGTTGTTTTCTGTGTGATGTCTTTATCGATCTCTGCTTTAATTCTGGCATGTTTTCCTTGGAAGGGCAGTAGAGGAAGCCACACTCCACTGCCCCCCTCCCCACGGGGCACTAAAAGAGCTCTGTGCTAACCCTAGCTGAGTCCTTTGCCCTGCAAAGACCTTCAGGTCTTTGCACAGTTGTTACCCTATTAATCATAGCCGTTAGAGTGTCTTAATGTAGAAAGCAGGTCTTTCCTTTAGGGTAATTAGGGGAGGCTGTTTGGAAAGCTTTCTAATTTTTGTTCATTTCTGTTCTTTTCTTAATTAAAAAATATGTGTGTGGGGTATTTTGCCTGCATATATGTCTGTGCACACACCCATGCATGCCTGATGCCCTTAGAAACCAGAAGAGCATGGATTCACTGGAGGTGGAGTTTCAGATGTTAGTAAGCCATCATGTGCATCCTGGAAACTAAACCCCAGGCTTCTGCAGAGCAGTCAGTGTCCTTAAGTGCTGAACCACATCTCCAGCCATCCCTCATCCCCTACACCCCCAACCCTGCATTTTTCAAGGCTTTATTCCTGATCCTAGGCTGATCTCAAACTCATTATGTAGGCAAAAATGACCTCCTAATCCTCCTTCCTCCAGTTTCTGAATACTGGGATCATGGCTCCCACCCCTGACTTCCGCCAGGGGTCACCAGGCTTCATCTATGTGGTGCTGAGAATTGAACCCCGAGAATGCATGGCTGTGTGTGACTGGCAAGCACTCGAACAATTGAGCTCCCTCCCTACTCCCTGAAGTTCTTTGGAACTTCATGAGTTCTATGAGTGACCATGATGGGTGATTGGATAAAGAGTCACTCACTGTCCCTTTAGTGAGCTTGGCAGTGGGGGGGGGGCTGTGAGAGCCATCTTGGGTCTTTGGGGGAGGGGATTGTGCTGTGGACCTGCCATTGTGCAGTGGCTCCAGAATGTGCTTTTTCCTCCCTCAGCAGAAGTAATCTTAGCTTCTCCTGTCTCCTCCATGGTGCCTGTGGGGGTGTTCTTCTGAGGGGAGCTCGGTCGCTAACACACCAAAGCCAGTGTCTTCCCTTCTGTGAGGTGGAGAGAATGGAAACAGAGTAGCTAGGAAATAGAGCTCAGAACACTGTGGGTTTCTTGTGGTTGGTTATTTAAGGCAAGGTCTTACTATGTAGCCCAGGATGGCCTCAAGCTTGTGATTCTCGTGACTCCAGCTCCCAAGCATGAAGATGACAGGTGTACTTTATCATGCTTGGGAGAAAGGAATATTTAAGTTGGAGTGAAGCCCAAAGTTTACATTTCACTGTAAGTCTGAAAAATTCCATATCCAAAGAAGTCCCATGACTTCATCAGCGAGGCTAAGTTGGTCTCAGGCCTCAGCCAGGACATGTTTCCACAGTGGCCTTTGTCCTTCTCTGGACAGTGGCCTGGTCTCAGCCAGGGATGACTGTGGTCTTATTCAAGCGCTATGCCCTGCCCAGTGAAGCAGTAGGCCCTGTGAAGTGCAGAGTGAGGTCAAGGACAGGATGTCCTCAGAGGTCCCCAGGAGAGCATTCCCCTCTGTGCTCTGTGTAGCAAGCTGGCACACTTCCCCCGAAAGACTAAAATGTGAGCCAGGCAAGTCAGCAGGGACCTGAAAGCAGATGACAGAAGGGGCCTTTCCCTCTCACAGAGGCCTTGCTTACCCAGGCTCGGCCTTTACTTCCTCCCTCCCCAGTCAGTGTGTCCTCTGAGGGGGATGAGGGACAGCTGCTGTGCTTTAGGCCACACACTTGTAAGGTTCTGGAGTATCACCGAGTGCTGTGCAGTTCTCTCTTCTGTAAGTCGGAGCAAATATCATTTCCTTTAAGGAACGGGATGAAGATGTAGTAAAACTGGGTGTGGAGGATATGAGGTGGCTGGCACAGGAGTGACAGCACTCTGTAGTCAGCGCTGTGCCTGACAAGGCCAATGTTTGGAGGCATCTCAGGAGCACCTGTATTTGGTGAGCAGACAGGGACGGTGTGATCAGTAAGAATGTAAGAACATATAGTGTGTGAGAAAGAGCACAGACCCTGACCCACTGACTATGTGGCCTTTATTTAGCCTCTTCTACTGGACTAAGAGAAGCTGGCTGGCCAAGGAGCCCAGAGGGCCACTTTCAGTGGCCACAGCCCTCACCACAAACACCTGCCCTATTTAACATGTGATAAGGCTAGCCACCATACATGGCTATGATGAGAAAAGAAAAAAGAAAACACAAAAACCAATGGCCAGCAAGATCACGGTCAAGGGCATGTGAGAGCATGGTAAAGACCTCCAGGGAGGAGCCAGAACATGTGACTCATGCCGTGTCTTCACACTGACAAATTTATGCTTAGGGTAGACTTGCCTTAGATTGAAGAGCTAACTAGGGGCTTGCCTCCAGCCCTCTCAGCCATCTTTTTTTTTTTTATCACAGGCTACACAAGCAGGCATGTTCACAATTACACAGACATGTACTTGTATATGTATAACTGTGCACACAAAGATACATGTTCACACTCACACAGGCATGTGCTTGTATATGTATAACCGTGCACACGTGTATGAAAATAAAGATACATGCTCACATTCACACAGGCATGTACTTGTATATGTATAAATGTGTGCACACATATGTATACAAATAAAGACACACACTCACACAAGCATGTGCTTGTATATGTATAACTGTGCACACGTGTATGAAAATAAAGATACATGCTCACATTTACACAGGCATGTACTTTTATATGTATAACTGTGTGCACACATGTGTATACAAATTAAGACACATGCTTACACAAGCATGTACTTGTGTGTGCATAGTTGTGTGTATACATACATGTCCTGTTTATATGAATAATGATGCATTCTTACACTCATGAAGGCATGTACTTGTACATGCACAGCTGTGAGCACACATGCATGTACACGTATGTGGATGAATAATGACGTATGTGCACATACAGACATGCAAGGACATAACAACAGTACATGTCCTTGGCTACATAATGCTTGTATATGAAACCACATGCATTTATGCACACATGTATATTCAAACATAAGACATACACTGAAAAAACTTGTTATACACATGTACACACATGTATGAGCATACAGGAAAACCCAGAGGCTCACATCTATGCACACATACACCATATGCAGAGGGAATAACACGTAGGCATGAGGGATGTGTGATAACAGGTAGAGGGTTCATCCCTCTTGCTGCTGCTCCTGGTGGTCTTTAGTGTCTCAAAGTGGTGCTGAGCACAGGTCTGGTTGTCAGGCATGGTGCTGAGGATCAGGCCCAATAGTGCCCAGAGCTCTTATTTCTACAAAGAGTCTGGCTCAGAGCATGGGGCACAGGGAAAATTGGAATGCACCCCTTGATTTCTAATGTCCCTTTTGCCACTATAAACACTTACCACAGAGATGAGTCACTTGGCCAAGAGCATCTTTTGAAAATGTTAAGTCCTTGACATTACTTATCAGTACCCCGGTGTTTAGGATAGAAACTATGTGTGGTTCTTGCATGCTGACTTCTGTTAATTCCAGGCATGAAAATCATAAAACACACACACACACACACACACACACACACACACACGTGTGCAGAGAGCAGGGGTGTTTGAAAAACAGAAGAGGCTGGAGGGCAACCTGAGGTATAGTACCTTAGGCCATGTCAACCATTTTGGGTTTTTTAGATAAGGTCTCTCACTGGGACCTGGAGCTTTCCATTCAGCTGACTGGTTGGTCTACCTCCCCAGACTGGGATTATAAGCAAGTACTAACAGGCCTGGTTTGTCTATTTTCTTACATGGTTCTGGGGATCAAACTCAGGTCCTGTTTATGTGAGCCATCTCCCAGGCTCCGCAGCTGATTTTAACTGGTGTTTCATTCAATCACCTACCCACACACCCACCCATCCATCCATTCACCCACCCACCCATCTGTCCATTCACCCATCCATCTCTCCCCCCACCCATCCATAGAGTGCTTGCTGAATACCATGCTCTGTATGGCGGCACTAGTTTTTAACACAACAGGACCCCCCAGGAAGGGTGCACAGGGGACAGCTGGTGGCTCCATTCCACACGTCTCATACTGTTCTTGAGATGGGTGAGCATCTCCATCTGCCATGAGTAAGGGATTTCCAGGGAAGAGGAGACCTGTGACCTGTAGCACCTAAGGTGATCACCAGTGTCTTGTCGCCATCCTTTCCCTTCTGGTCTTTGACTTTAAGGCCATTTCAATCAATTACCAGCATAGCACCAGCCCGACTGTGGGGTCACCTGCTTGTGCTGCCCTTTGGTGCAATCAGAGATTAAATTTCAAACGCATTGACACTGAAGATGAAAAAGTTAATTATACACAGTAATTGCATTTAGAATCCATGCCTTTAAAAACCTGATGAAATCTTCCTTAAAAGCCCCTGGAACCCCGCACACACCATGAGTAAGGGGTGTTATGTGGGTGGCTGTGGCTACCCACTTGTTCCCTTCGAGCCTTCCCTAGAATGCAGCCTGTGTGCTTGACAGAATATTTTTTGTTTCCCTTTATCTCTGCCTCAGAGTCAGCCATTCATCTGATTGAAACAAATCAGAGAAAGGTGGATTGACGGGTACGTGTCCATGCAACTTCAAGCAAAGGAAGACAGAGAAGCCCTTGCATATTTTTGGTTGCATGCCTAGTCTTCAACAGCTGAACCATCTTTCCAGCCTGAAAAATTCTTTAAAAAACCCAACATATTATAAAACAAGATGGCTCCTCAGGTGCCTGTCACCAAGCCTGAGTTTGAGATCTCTCTCTCTCTCTCTCTCTCTCTCTCTCTCTCTGTGTGTGTGTGTGTGTGTGTGTGTGTGTGTGTGTGTGTGTGTGTGTGTGCTATGCACATGAAGGTCAAAGGATAATATTGCACAATCAGTTCTTTTCTTCCACTATGTGGGTTTCGGGGATTGAACTCAGGCCCTCAGGATTGGCAGTAAGCACCTTCACCCACTGCTCCATCTCACTAGGCCCCTGAGATTTTAAAATTTTAAATGAGCAACTATATTAGTCACTTTTCTCACCCATGTGCCAAAATACCTGACCACCCTAACTTAAGAAAGGGAGGTTTAGGGCTGGAGAGATGGCTCAGCAGTTAAGAGCACTGACTGCTCTTCTGGAGGACCTGAGTTTGATTCCCAGCATCCACATGGCAGCTAACAACTGTCTGTAGTTCCAAGATCTGACACCTTTACACAGTTATACATGCAGGCAAAACACCAACTCACATACAAATAAATAAGTATTAAAAAAAAAAAAAGAAAGAAAGGGAGGTTTACTTCGTCTCACAGTTTAAGACTACAATGGGAAAGTCCTGGCAGGAGCATGCAGCAACTGGTCACATGGCAACCACAGTCAGGAAGCAGAGACAGACCAATGCTGGTGCACGCTCACTTTCTCCTTTTTTCTTTTCTTTTGTTTTTGTCTTTGCCTTGGTTTGGTTTGGAGACCTCGTCTTACTGCGTAGTTGAGGCTGTCCTGGAACTCACTAAACTGGCCTCAAACTCAGAGATTGTCCTTCCTCTGCCTCCCAGGTGATGAGATGAAAGATGTGCACCACATCACTTTTTCCTTTTAGTTCGCTGCAGGACCTTATCCTGGAGAGGTGTCACCCACCATCCTTCTTTCCTGCTTAGCTAAACTCCCACACAGATACATCAGTGCGGTTTCCATGGTGATTATCAGTCAAGCCAAGTTGACAGTGAAGTGTAACCATCCATCAGCGGGGAAAATGCACAGAAGTTTTTGTGTATTTTTAAGTTTCCTGCACACTATATTTAGATTAATCATTGAAACTTCTATCACTGTGTGTCTTAAATGTGGGCATGATTTTGTGCTCAGAATCATTCTTTCACTGACTTTTTTGAGATTTATATTTTATTTTGTGTGTGCTTTGTTTTGCTTTGCCTGTTTGTTTTGAGACTATATATCCATGGTTGAACTCATACTCAAAGAGATCTGTTTTCCTGAATGTGCTGGGGTTAAAGGTGTGTACCACCATGCCCAATGTATGGGTGTTTTGTCTGCACAAACGTCTGTGCGCCACATATGTGCAGTACCTGAGGAAGCCAGGAGAGGGCATCAAATCCCTTGGAACAGGAGTTGAGGAGGTTGTGAACCACCGTGTGAGTGCTGGGAATTGAACTCAGGTCCTCTGGAAGAGCAGCCAGTGCTCTTAATGACAGATCCATTTCTCCTGTCCTCGATTCATCCTTTCAGTCATTAGTTATGAAAAAAGACTCAGTCACCAGGATCTGTTCTCATAGTTCACTAAGCATCACTCTTATCTTGAAGCCGGAAGGCACACAACCTCATCCATCCACCACAGCCCCTCGACTGTGTGGGATGTTTGGAATTAATCCATTGCTGATACAGCCTCCTGGAGTTCTTCCAGATGGACAGAAAGTGAAGGAAGTTATGTCAGATGAGTCATTGCACTGAATGTTGCTCCACAGAAGCATTTCCTCTAGATAATTAATGAGAGACTGACAGGAAGAAGGCTCCTGGGATAATTAGCAGGAGGTCTAGAATGGGAACTGTGAGTTTTCTCGTTGTCCAGTTAATCCCAGCCACGGAAATACTTTATTTTTAATTTATTTATTTGTATATGCTGTGTGTGTTTGTCCATGTGTGTGTGTCTGTATGTCTGCATGTATGTATACATGTGTGCATATGTGAGAGCCACAGATCAACTTTAAGTCTTACTCCTCAGGAGCTCCTCCTTATCTTGATATTGTGAGGCAGGATCTCTCAGTGGGACCCCAGGGATCGTCTTGTCAAAATGTCCATAGTGGCAGAACTAGAGAGATAGTTCAGTTAGCTAAGTACCTGCCATGCAAATCGAGGTCCCCAGAACTCATGTTAAATTCTGGGTGTGGCGGTATGCACTTGTAATCCCTGGGGATGTGGAGATAAGAGGTAAGGATGCTTCAGAGCAACAGCAAGCTAATTGTTGTCAGGACACGGCATATCTCTGTGCAGTGACATCGTCAGCCCTCCCCAGTAGCAAAATGCCACAGAAAACCTGAAATCTGCCCGTGACCTCCTTGCAGAGCCCCTGCTTCTGGGAGGCCCCCTCTCCAGAATGCTTGTTTGACACACCACTAGTTTGGCAGTGCAAAGTTCAGCTTGCATCTGGGAAGAGGTGTTGTTTCCATTCAGTATGCAAATAAACTAGGCAGCACAATGGTGAGTGTATATGATTAGGTCCCAGCCCCACCACCTTCTTAGTTTGGTTTTGTTTTCAGAAAATGATGTGAAGATATTTCCATAGATTATCCTAAGAAGCTTAATTCGGGTTTGTTCAGAAAATACTTAAGGGCTCATCTTATACCTAATGACCTTGGACCTTGAAAAACACCCCGGGGTAAAATAGACTCATTGCTCATTGGATCAACACAGACTTGATTGGTCTCTCATTCCCCTTTGCTCAGTGTATTTTGGGCATGTGTGTGCATGTGCATGTGGAGGACACCAGTGGCAGATGTCTTTCTCAATTCTTCCCCTCATTTTCGCTTGTTTGAGACAGAATCTTACTATGTAGCTCTAGCTGTCCTGGAACTCACTGCATCAACCACACTGGCCTTGACCTCACAGAGATCCACTTGCTTCTACCTCCTGAGTGCTGGGATTAAAGGTGTGCACTATTATACCTGATGACTCCTCTGTTCCTCTCCTCCTCTTCCTCCTCCTCCTCATCTTCCTCCTCCTCCTCATCTTCCTCCTCCTCCTCTTCCTCCTCCTCCTCTTCCTCCTCCTCATCTTCTTCCTCTTTCTCTTCCCTACTGGCCTTGGGACCTGAATTTCACTGATTTGGCTAAGCTGATCACAGAAAGTCAAGGATTCCCCTTTCTCCATCTCTCCAGCACTGTGATTACAGATGTGAGTGCCACACCCAGTTTTTATGTGAGTATTGGGGATCTGAACCCAGGTTGTCGTGTGTGTGTGTGTGTGTGTGTGTGTGTGTGTGTGTGTGTGTGTGATAAACACTGATACAACTCCCTAACCCCAGTTTTAATATTTAGCTTCATTATGGTTCGAATAAAAAATGCCCCCCAAGGCTCCTGACTTGACTGCCAGCTTGCGATCCTGTTTGAGGCAATTGTGGAGCTACTAGCCTGTGTAGAGGAAGTGGGTTGCAGGGATGCAGACCTTAAGAGTTACAGCCCCACAGTGCTTCTCACCTCCCCTCTCCTCCTCCCCTCTTCACCCCCATTCCTTCTGCTTCGTGATCCTCTGAGAGGTGAGCAAGCATCTCTGTCTCTCACCACCATGTATCCGGTATCTGTCTGCTGCAACACCTTCTACACTCTGACAGCCCAGACCATGAGCCAAAATAAATCCTTCCTCTTTTATGTTCTTTCTGTCAAGCGTTCTGCCACAGCAATAGGGAAGTAACTAATAAACCAATTCTTTTCACCAACTATCACCCCGTGTTTTTCTTCAGCAGAATGACAGTCTCTTGCTCTCTCATCATGCTGGATGTGATTGCAACTTTATCGTGTAATCTCAACCCCCTTGTGAATACTGACAGTGCAGCTCTGGCTGGTACTGACTACATGTAACGTCTCCTCCAGTCTCTTAAGGTTTCTGAGCTTCCATTTTCCTGGCTTCAAAACAAGAGGGCTGGACTAGGTGATTTCTAGCTCTCTACAGCTATGTATAGCTTTGGTCCTGAAGTCTGTCCATGTCAGCCCATACTGTGTACTTCTGGGGCTGTAACCTGTCTCCTTTGGCTCTCTGTCTCCTCTTTCTTTGTCCTGTTCCAGCCTTTCATAGGTCTATAGGGCGGCAACATGAACAAGACCCTCATTCTTCAGCCAACCCTCCTGGTGGGAAAGTCTGGGCTGTCACTGCTGTCCCCAGATTCTCCCTGACTTCATCACTACCTGAATTCTGACCCCAGGAGTCCTAAGACTGCAAAATGTGAATGCCTCTCTCTAGGGGAGAAATAAGACATTTCTTAGAAAGCTTATATTTCATTTTTAAAAAGCTGACAGCAAAAATCTCACCCAAGAATATTAATTTGTTTTGTTATTAAAATATTTTTTTAGAAAAAACCTTGGAAAATTAGCCATCAAATGAGACTGAAGCCCAGGGATTATGTATGCAGCTTCTTTTCCAGTTGTGAATACTTTTAAAACCTAGAATGCCTTCTTTATCCATACCCTTCTTAAGTTGTTTCTAGAATATTCTTTTTCATTTGAGACATGAACCAGTGTACTGATGATCTATGTAACTGAACAGCACAGTAAGGCATTTTCCCAGCTCCCAAGTGCCAATAATCTAGGCCAAGGACCAATCAGAAGACAGCTGAGGAATGGTGTGGCGAATCCTGATCATCCATGTGATTGACTTGAGATCTCTTAAGTGTAGGAAGTATGTCGCCAGGGGCTTGTCGTTGGGGCTATACCGTGCTTTAGTTTCCGTACTGTATTATACGTCTCTGCTTCCTGGCAGTCATGATTTGAGCTTCTCCATTCAACCACACTCTCCCCACCCCAACACGCTGACACTTCTGAAACCATGAGCCTAAATAGATTCTTCCTCCCTTCCATTGTCTGTGGGAGACATGCTGGACAAAATAATAAGAAAACACAGGCAAATGACTAAAAACATCACAAGAGTAGAAAAGGGGGTGTGTGAACATGGTTTGGAAAGAGACTTGAATATTTTCTAGAAGCCTGGATAGGATGGATATTAGTGGACTGTGGGAAGAAGGGCACAGAAGGGAATGGTCAAATAGTTTGCAACAGAAAGGCCCCCTCTGTGGGAAACCTTCAGATGGATTCCTGTCTGGGTGCTGAAGCTGTGGCAGTTTGGATAGAAGACGGGGATACCTAAGTGATGAGCAGGAACCAGGCAGGAACTGATGCTTAGATGACTATGTGAGACAGAGTGGTGAGGGAGGGATGCTGGCCAGCTGGCTAGTGCTCAGGTCTAGGGTCAAGCTTCCCCACATGCTATGAGGCATCCCACTGTTCTCACACCCTAACCTCGTTTCCATGGAGTCCTATGGAGTCTCTGTTCCCTAGTACAAGCATTCCTAACTGATGTACATAGCCTATTCTGTTTCATCCTTGCAATCATCCTGCAAGACGGCCTCATTATTAGCCTTTCACGGGCCACTTAGGTTTCAGGGAAGGAATGAGGCTTGGTGAGAAAGTTGCCACAAATCAAGTCATGAATCCTTGTTCCTTGCTTCAAGTTCGGATCTGATTTCAAAGCCCAGGGTCTTCGGTGTCTCTCCAATGGTACCCTGAGTGCACTTTCCCAGGGTGCCAGTAACAAAGGTGGCACAAACCGTGCAGCTTTGAATGACAGAAATTGATCGTCTTACAGTTCTGGAGGCAGGAAGCTGAGATCAAGGGGTCACCAGGGCCACCTGCTTCAGAAAGCTACACAAATCAGCCTCTTCCAATGACCCTCGCCCTTCCCCCACAGCTTGGTGCTGCATTTCAGTCCTCCATGTCACCCATGTCCCTGCCTAGGTCTTTTCCCTTTTCTTCCTTCCTTTCTTCTTTTTAAAGATTTATTTTATGAGTACTCTATCTGCATGTACCCTCCATGCTAGAAGACAGTGGTTGTGAGCCACCATGTGGTTGCTGGGAATTGAATTCAGGACCCCTGGAAGAGCAGCTAATGCACTTAACCACTGAGCCATGTCTCCAGCCCCTCTTCTTTTTTCATAGGGACATAGTCACTAGGTTGGGCCCACCCTACTCCTCATGACCACCCATCTCACTTGTATATGTAAAAATCCTCCTCCCACACAAAATTGCGTTCACGGGACCTGGAACAGTTTAGGATCTTTTCCCATGGGGAAGCAATTCAACCGCTACATTGTATCTCTGAAGATCAGACCAAGACAGAGTGAACCAAGAATGTATATTTTTTTGTATATTGGGCTGTGACAGGCAAGCTGTTCATAGGCAATAATGCTAATTTAAGTTATCAATCCAGATATTTACATTTTATTTTTGTTCGTTTTGAGACAGAGTCTTATGTAACCCAGGCTAGCCTCACACTCATTGTGTATCCCAGACTGACTTTGAACTCTGTTCCTCCTGTCCCCGCTGCCTGAGGGCTGGGATGTAAGGATGGACCAACATGGCTGGTTTATTGCTGAAGATCGAGCCCCAGGCTTCATGCATGATAGATACTTTACCAACTAAAGTGCATCTCCAGACCCAGACAGTTAAATCTTTGATAAGCTTTACCAAATCAAATCATACAGAAGTAAGAAATGGAGGGAAAGGAGGAGACGACAGTCAACCCAGATCAGCACAAATGGCTGTTTGTCCATCTGGTTGCTGAGCAAGCACAGCACGGTACGCTCACCCAGGAAGCTTCCGTTGCTATGCACCATTATAAATGGCTGTTTGCATTCAAACGTCTGCACTGTGTGTTCCCTCCTGACTTCTGGTCTGTGTCTTTAAGTGAGTTTGGGTGAAAAGGTAAGTTTTCTTACCAAACGTAGAAGGGCTAAGAGCCAAGACATCTGGCCTGCACCTTCATCTTGATGTCTGCAGTAAATCCTTTAAAGCTAACATCCTTCGGGCAGAAGCAGATGTCAATGAGCCATTGCGGGAAGAAGGGATGCCAGTCTGTAGCGAAGCAGGTCAAATAGTATTGTTGCCAGGAAGCAAAGATATACTTCTGGATTCTTAGTCTCATTAATAAAAGAATTTAAAGTTGGACTCAGAATGAGGGTCAAGGAGAATTTTATTAAAGTTTTTTTTTTGTGGGGGAAGGGGAGCAACAGGGCAAGCAAATCTCCAATTCTATCCGTGGCCTGGGGAGCAGGGAGATAGAGTTGGGTTTTTAGGTTAGATGTGGAAGACGGAGAAACAGTGGGGATGTCTAGAGCATCAGAAAAAGCATGCTTGGGAGTGCTAAGCCTTGGATCTGCATTTAAAGAAATGTGCTTCCAGGCACCCATGTCCTCTAATTACACCAGAGACATGGGGTAGAAACAGAAGTAGATAAAGCCTAAGAAATGAAAAGCACTCCCAAGAATGGGAAGTGGGATATGAGCTGAGGTAAAAGCATGAAAAGTTTGGGCTATGTGGCCCCCAGCCTATTATAGGTCATTTACATGATACCCACCTCTCCTGAGTTAGTATATCCTGGGCTTTTCTCAATTATGCCAGGGAAATGGCCTAATAGGTGAAAGCACTTGCCTCCCAAGTGTGAGGACTGGGGGGTAATGCTCTTGTGCACTGTAAAGATTTGTTATTTGTATTGGTTTTTATAAAATGCTGATTGGCCAGTAGTCAGGCAGGAAGTATAGGCAGGGTAACCAGTCTAGGAGAATTGTGGAAAGAGGAAAGGCAGAGCAGCAGATGCCAGGCAGAAGCAGAGGAAGCAAGATGAGAATGCCTTACTGAGAAAAGGTATCAAGCCACGTGGCTAAACATAGATAAGAATTATGGATTACTTTAAGTGCAAGAGCTAGATAGTAATAAGCCTGAACTATTGGCCCAACAGTTACTATAATATTAAGCCTCTGAGTCAATTATTTGGGCCTGTTGCTTACCTTCACTTCAGTTAGACAGAAAGACAAGGAAAAATAAGGGAATGTGGAAAAGAAAAGGAACCTCAACCCTGGAGTATGACAGGACTCTCTCTCCAGCTGAGAAGCAAGCATTCTGAAACACGTTGATGTCCATGGTCCAGGCTGCTGCAGAATGCCATGATGGGGTATATGGTCCTGCTGCAGGTGGGGGTTGTGGTGAAGTCTGTGGGCTGAGTTACCACCCAAGGCCATGTGGATGTCTGTGATCTGTGCTGCTACCTGAAGTCATGCTAATGTCTATGGGCCAGGCTGCTGCAGAGAACCATATTGGTGTCCAAGGCCCATGTTTCCCCGGAGGCTATGTTGATGTCCTTGGTCTGTGCTGCCACCCAGGGCTATGATGACATCCATGACCTGAGCTACAGCAAAGGGCTGTATTGATGTCCATGATCTGTATTGCTGCAGGAGACCATGCTGAGGCCAGAGACCATATGGAAGTTCATGATCTGTGCCCCGCTGGACTGTAGAGGACAAGCATGTTATTTTTGCAGTGGTATCAATGGATGCAGACTCTCAGCTGAGAAAGAGTGACAAGGAAGGTTTCTATAGTGGCCACCATCCCTTCCCCATCCCTAAAAGTAACAGCCCAGACAGAAAGCCATAGAAGAGATCTCTTATAAATTGTAATAAGAATGCCGAGGCATAGTTTTCCCACAGTTGATGGCCTCTGATGGGAGTATGGGTGGGCAGGTGCCAGTTTTCTTTAATGAGCTGGCCACTGGGAGTTTGATCATGCTCCAATGAGTATATGGCAACACAAACTGAACTTGGTTTTCTTGTTGTTTGTTTGTTTGTTCTCTCTGAGGGATGGAGGGGTCACCAAGGTTAGAAGGGTGGACTTGGGAGGACAGTGAGTACATCATGTGAAATTCTCAAATAATCAATAATTAATAAGAATATTATGTTGGAGCAAAAAGAATGAGCTCAAGGCTTTTCTTCCTTCCCAGCTGGAAGCTGATACTCTTCCAGGAATCTCACCAGAAATCCTGCACACAGGGAAAGACTTCTTGTGAAACCCTAGAACTCCTGGTTTTAAAACATTATCAGGGGGGCTGGAGAGATGGCTCAGTGGTTAAGAGCACCCTCTGCTCTTCCAGAGGACCTGGGTTCGATTCCCAGCATCCACATGGCAGCTAACAACTGTCTGTAGTTCCAGTTCCAGGCAAACACCAAGGCAAATAAATAAAAATAAATAAATAAATAAAGTTTAAAACATTATCAGGTCATATTCCATCCAAGTCACTTCCAGAACCATCCTAAACATCTCATTTACAGAAAAAAAGAAGGAAAAATGATTTCTTGTTAACTCTTTGAGAAAGGATTTGGAAGTTATCAAAACAGCATATAGCCTATTGCTAAAGCCGATGCTGAGGGGCTAAGAAGCCCACATCTGAGATCTCGAGGTTCTATTCCCCCCCCCTGAACACCTTTCTTTCTATTTCTCATACACTCCAACTCTGCTTCCTACTGGTCTGTCTTGAACTTTTCTGCATCAAAGCCAAGGATCTGTGTTTGTTGAGTGAAGGCCCCCGAAAAGTTGGGGTAATTCCTCAGGCTGCTGATGGTGATATCTGAGCTCTGTCTCCCTCCCTGCTACCACCAACCCAGCTCTCCCCAAGGTGAAGATCCGCCTGCACAACACTTCATCTTTCTGGGATGCAGTGGTGGACATGTTAGAACAGAAAGGGCCTGGTTACTTTCTAGGTCCTTGTCCGTTGACTATGGAGCTGAGCTGGAATGAGAGAATGGGTCTTGGACTCATCCCCCAGCTCCATCTGGTGGCATGACACACAGGGTGCATTTTTAGAGAAGATAGAAAATCTTCTACATTTATTTTAAGTTTCCTGAACTGTTTTTTTTTTCTAAGCTTTATTTTTGTTTATATATATATATATATATATATATATATATATATATATGTCTATCTGTGGCTATGTATGCTTCTTGTGGGTACCCAGAAGAGGGTATCAGACTCCCTAGTACTGGAATTACAGGCAGTTGTGAGATGCCCAAGACGGATGCTAGGAACTGAACATCGGGCCTCTGGGAGAATAACAAATGCTTGCAACTGCTGGGCTGCCTCTTCAGTCCCAGGCTCTCTGAATTCTGACATCTCTGTCTTCCAGCCCCAGCCTTTGATTTCACATATGGCCACATTTATTTAGCTTTCAATTTAGGAAATGCTGGAGGGCTTGGTGGAAACAGCTAAGCAGGTGAGAACCTCTGATGAACAAGCATGCAGGCAGCAGCTCAAATCTCTAGCACTTGTGTAAGAAGTTGGATGTGGCCACATTCACCTGTAACCTTAGTGGCGTGAGCAGCTGAGGCAGGAAATTGCTGGACTTGCTGGCTGCCAGCCTAGCTCCACATTCACTGAGAGACCATGGTGCAAGGGACCAGGGCAGAGAGTGACTTCCTTCTTTGACTTCAGCATGTGCACAGGTGTGCAAAGCAACTCAGACACATATGCATACAACACACACACACACACATGCACACGCATATGCATGCACACTCCAGGTCTTTCCTGATTTCATGAAGTTCCATGAGTTCATAAAATTTTGGTGATGAGAAGTAAGCTGAGGCCTTGAAGTCAGACATTCCAACTCCTCGGGCTCTAGCTGTGTGACTTTGGGCAAGCTTCGTCACCTCTCTGAATGCAGGTTCCTCGTGTGAAAACCCAGCTTCAGAGCTGGGCAATGACTTATATTTGAGTTTAATGTTCAGTGGTAGCATATATTTGTCATCTCAGAAGTGAGAAGGACACGGGTTAGCTCCCTGAGCCTCACTGGCCAGTCAGTCTAGTCTACTTGGTGAATTCACCATCAGTGAGAGAGAGTCTCAAAAAAAAAAAAAAAAAAAAAAATAGGTGGACAGTACCTGGAGAAGGACTCCTGAGGTCCTCTGGCCTGCACACACAAGCAAACACATACACATGTATACAATTCACTCACACAACAGGGTCAAAGCCGAGCAGTTATCCTGAATGTATAGTATAAAACTACATATGGGAGAGTGTGTCTGGGGCAAAGCAGGCGCCAAGGTAAATATCCGATGCGGCTGTTCTTTATCCACATGCGTTTCTGATGGGTCAAAAGCACAGACTATAATAAACAGAATGCTGCCTCTGTCTCCACTTCCTTTCACTCCTGGGGTCCTGCTTCAAATAGAAGGAATCAACAGTAACTGTCAGAAAAACCTCTTGAAAATGTCACTCATCCATTGAAATATCCTCTCCATTCAAGAATGTGATGATTAATTATTCATTGCTTTTGGAACTGAAAGCAAGAACAGGGCTCCCTGCCTAAAAGCCAGAACTTGACAAGAGCAGAATTCCAACTGCCAGATTTTGGTCATGGCCTGGCTCCTATGGGATACACCCCAAGTCTCAGATGTGCCTCGTTGGGAGGCAAGCAAGCTGCAGATGGAGGGATTGTTCTGTGCCCATCCTTTTATGCCGGCACTGGATCTCGGGGAGGTATTTTCCTGCATGGGTGGCCCGAGTCCTTTGGCCTCCAGCCCCATGGCTCATTCCAGCGCTCTGGGCAAGCAGTAACCACCTCAGTTCAAGTCTTTCTTTCATGCCTCAATGGCATGAGCAACTCATTAATCCTCCAGGGCTGAGGTTGGGGATTACATCAGAGTTTTACATCCCACTGCGAGTGGTCTAAATGCCAGAGTAACCGTGTTTGCAGGGCTGCATTCACGCTAGGAATGCAGACCTCTTAATACACAATTCTGGAATATTCTTTTCCTTCATTGACTGTGTTTCTCCAGGACAGCAGGTTTCATAATGGAAGCTCCGTGTCCAGCCAGGAAGCATGCGCGGGAGACTCTTCTGGCCGGAAGCCTCTTCAGGGTAGGTGAGATCTTACTGATGTGTCCCCAGGAGGAATGGCGGGCAGAGCTCAGCCCTTCGGTGTGGAGTTTCACACACTTCTCCAAAGTGTGTGGTGTAGACACTGGACTGCTGGGGGCGGGGCGGGGGGGGGATGTTAGGCCAGGGAGGCACAGTGACACATTTCCTGAGGCCCTGGGCTGTGTGCATGCACAGCAGGGGCAGTGTGCCATCTGGTGGCCATTAGTTGACATTGCAGGCATAATCCGGGCCTTTTTCTCATTAACGGAGCATTCATAGAAGAGATTCATGGTGGTGGTGGTGGGGGGTGTTCTGTTTAAAAATACCATGAGACCCAAAGGAAGACAAGGAGGCCAGACTCGTCTATACCCATTCTTCATTTTATCTCTGGATACTCACTGCCTCACCATCACTTTGAAGCAGACAATGATTTCAGTGGTTTAAAGGCCAGGCTTGTTTTTAGAGATTAGGATCGTGAATTTACATGTAGTGAAGAATGACCTTGACTTTCTAGTTCTCCTATTTCTACCATCTAAGTGCTTGGATCATAGATGTACATCATCAAACCATGGTGCTGGGGATCAAACCCAGGGCTTCATGAATGCTATGTAAAACACTCCACAGCTCAGCGTCCCCAGCCCCAGGACCAGCACCCGACAACATGAGCTGTTTGTCCTGTCATGAGCCCCCACCCCAACACTTAAGCAAATAGTCACTCCTGCCTGAGATATACATGCTATTCTCTGGCCTTCTGAACCTTACACTTCTCAAGCTCTATCTGTGGACATCTTTAGACCCTCAGAATGCCGGCCTCATGGGTATTATTGCTGACACCACAGCACACCTCAAGCAGCTCTGACACTCTGTCTAAGCCCTGACATGTGTTTGACATCACACCCATCCCCCACCACCAGGCCTGTGAGCCTCACTGAAGACATTGCCCTTGATAAAACTTTAGAAACACTGGTTCATCCTGCTTGCCTGGTATGTGACAATATAGCTGTCTTTTCGAAACAAGAAGATGTCTCTGGGTGCTCTGGTAAAGTTCCACACACTGAGTGGCTTAATCAATATGAATTAATCTTTTCAGTGTTCTAGAGGGCAGACATCTGAGGTCAAGGTAACCTTAGAGTTGGTGTCTCTGGGGACCTGCCACTAGCACTGCACAGCTGCCATCTTCCTGCGTCCTCATTGGTCTTTCCTCTGTGACTGTACCCTAGTTTCTACTTCTCACAAGGATAGCTGTTGTATTGAACCAGGACATACACTTCTGGCTTCTTTTTACTTAGTCATCTAAGGCCCTGTGTCCAAATGCACTCCCCTTCTGGGGGTTAAGAGTTGAGCATTTTGTTGCCACTGCCCTTGGCTGCTCATTAGACTTGATGGTAAAGTCTTTTGCTAAAGACACTACACACATTGGCTACAGGAAATAGAGAAATGGAGTTGGTACTGAGCAGAAAGCTTCCTCCCTAGCTCTCAGAGTTCTGAAAGGTGATATGGAAGCATGCAGGAGTAACATGTCATCAATGGCCTTACCAAGCTGAAACCCTTGTGAGTGGCAATAATTGGTATAAGAGCAACCAACTGTTTTTGGTTGGATTTAAGGCCCACTCTTCGGGAGAAGGCAAATATCTGGTTACTGCAAATCTGGCCAAGAACCCATGGTTGGGGAACCCACAGGCCCTAGAGACCTGTGCTTATTAGTCTGCTAAATTACCCAACTGCCATTGAAATTCATATTTCTATGACATAGATTAGTGTGACTCTCAGGCCTCATCAGAGAGGTGTCTTTGTGGTTAACTCAGAAACTCACAGCCAAAGGTCAGAGAATGAATATCACCAGAGGGCTCAGCAAATGAGACATCTGCATGATTCCCCATCTCCAAGGCTCAGGAACCATCACGGAAGAGGGGGTAAAGACTGTAAGAGCCAGAGGTCAGGGAGGATCTGGCTGAGAGTTCTTCTGGACAGGACTGATGCTGCACTCAGGAACTCCCAGCTGCACAAGACCAGGCCATTCTAGCATGGGGGCTGGGGGCTGGGGTGAAAAAATTGATGCTTTCTGGAGGAGGAGGTGTAGATATTTGTGCAGCCCAGTACAGCCCAGATGGAAAGAGATTCTGGCAGTCAGGAGCCCAGGCATACTGAGCACTACAATTCGAATGGAAAAATATCCAGGTTTTCGGGGGGCCAATGAACACCACAGGCCACACAATAAACCTAGGCAGCAGCTTACAGCCCTGCTTCAGGGAAAGGCTTCCCCATTGTTAATAACTCGGGTCCAGCAAGGGAGGGCATCCTGGGCAAAGTTGCTAAAGTGGCCAAACGTTTTGCTTCTCCCTTGCTCACTGCTCTGGGAATGCAACAACTTGGCCCAGCTAGGGAAGGTCCCCCAGGCAGCTGAACTGTTACAGCTTCGCTCCCTCAGCTGATCTCCTTCCAGGCCCCACTGCTGCTGCTCCTGCAAAAGAAGAAGGTCTTCACCCAGACCTCATTCAAGAGACTTACTGGAAGGGAAGGGTCCAGGAGAGGGTGGCTGCCTCAGCCTGGGATGGGAGAAAACACTGAAGGGGGGCATGAATTTGGAAGAGGGTGAGGATGGGGTGAAGCTGGAAGGAATTAGAGGGGCGTAAGTGTATGTGAGATTTTCAATAAATTACTTAAAATACTATGTTTAAAAATATTTTACATCCTGAATATTTAGAAGGCCACAGTAAGGTGTGATTTCACTTTATCTATCTATCTATCTATCTATCTATCTATCTATCTATCTATCTATCTTTTGAGCAGATGGACAAAGACTCTGTGGCTCAGTCTGGCAGCCACCTCTCTACGTCACCTAGGATGACCTTGAATTTTGATCCTGTAGCCTCCACTACCTGAGTGCTGGGAATACAGGTGTGTACCACCACATTTGATTCTCTATAGTTCTGGGATTTGAATCTTTGGCTTTATGAGTGCTATGCAACCAGTCTACCAACTGGGCTGCATCACTGGGCCCTGTTTTTTTTGTTTTTTTTTTTTTTATCTCTTGGTGAAATGTGTGCTTTGATGGAAGTAGAGGAGACATACCAGCAGATGCAGAGGAAAGAGGCCAGGATGCTGCTCTGAGAAAAGGTACCAAGCCACTTGGCTAATCATGGGTTAGTTTAAGAGTTAAGTGTTAGCAAGTTATATGACTGAGCCATAGGCTGATCCAGCATAAAATTAATATAAGTGTTTGTGTGATTATTTGGGGCTAAGCAGCAGGGCTGTGAGTGGGTCTGAATCTCGGGGCTAGGCTGGAAAAGCCAGACCAGAAACTTCATATTACAAATGGTGCCCAATGTTACTTCATTCTACAGACACTCTTCAGAATAAAAAGGGGGTATTTATGCTATACTTAGGTAAGTAGTCAGTTGCCTCTGTGGGGTTTTTCAGCTACTTGACGTTTATAGCATGAGCTACAAATTACATATTAATGCCTCTGTTGACAGTGACCCCATTTCTCTTAGAGCTTTCTTTTTATTTTGTTTTGGGGTTCTAGAGTCTCTTAAATGCTAGGAAAAGATTACAGTGACATACATTCCCAGGCTCCTTTTTAGACATTTTTTTTTTTAATTTGATACAGGGCCTTATGAACTTCTGATCTTCCTACCTTTACACCCAAAGTGCAGAGATAAAGGAATCCAATGGTGTATTTGATGCTGGGGTTGAACCCAAGGCTTCAAACATATTAGGAAAACATTTTGCTAATTGAGCCATACCTGCAGATTTCTTTTTTTTCACAATTTTTAAAAATGTACATTGAATTTTTGCTTGCATGTACCGTCTGTGTGAAGATGCCAGATCCCCTGGAATAAGAACTGGAGTTACAGGCAGTGGTAAGCTGCCATGTGGGTACTGGGAATTGAACCCAGGTTTTTTGGAAGACCAGCCAGCACTCTTAACCACTGAGCCATCTCCCCAGCCCCTCGTCTAGGCTGAAGAGATGGCTCAGGGGTTGGGAGCATTGACTGTTCTTCCAGAGGTCCTGAGTTCGGTTCCCAGCAACCATATGGTGGCTCACAACCATTCTATGATGACATCTGGTACCCTCTTCTATATACTGTATACATAAATAAATAAATTTTAAAAAAAGAATTCTATAAAAAATGATGCTGACTGAACAAGTTGTTAAAGTGGAGCATCTTCAAGCTAGATACCTTACAGTCCTTCAGGACGCTCTTTTTGTTGTTGTTAGTCTTTATTTGTGCTTGTGTGTGTGTGGCCCTGTTGGTGTCTTTGTGGGTAAGTGTCACACTCATGTGCAGGTGCCTATAGTGGCCAGAGGAAGGTATAAGAGCCCCTGATGCTGGAGTTACAGGCATTATGAGCCATCTGATATGGGTACTAGGAACTGAACTCTAAGCAGTACACATGCTCTAACCACTGGACAATCTCCCCAGCTCTCTTAGGAAGTTTCTTAAGAGAAGTAAGCCTTAGAGCTGGTGAGGTAGCTCAGCAGTTAAGGGTTCATACTGCTTTTACAGAGAACCTGAATTCGAATCCCAGCACCCATATGAGACAGCCTGATCTGAGGCCTCCATGGGCCCCAACTTATGTGTACATACATCCACACAGACATAAATAAAAATAAATCTTTTAAGAGAAAGTATATCTTTTGAGATGAACCTGAGGTCAGCTTAGCAGCCACTCACATTCAGGCTCACACGGGCTAGGAGCTGGGGTTTGGATCAGGGTGTTACCACAACTTTGCCTGCTCTCCTGTTAGATTGGCATCTCAGGCTTCCAGTCAGGGACCCCACAAATTCCAGTGTGATTGATGGAGTGAGCTGGGGCTGTGGTACCCTCAGCAGTGTGGCAATCTGGCAGCAACACAGGAGGAGAGTGAGCTACATTCTCAAGCATTGTGTCATTTAGTATAAAGGTTAAGGATTAAAATTTTCTGCCTGAGGGAAGCAGGAAAAAAAACGAGGTTTTGCAGGAGGCTGCCTGTTACATCTTTTAAAAGACACACTAAAAATAACTGAAGGGGCCCAGCCACATAGGCCTCCTGAGTTACCCCACAGGAGTTTCTGACTGGAGAATTCTCTTCCCAATAGACTCTCAATGGCCCAGAGGCCACAAACCTCAGGGTTTGTATAGAGCCCTCCCTCTTTCATGAGGAGAAGTGATGAACAGGCTAGGATGTCCCCAAAGGATCCCATAGAGGAGGGGACATAACATAGAGACTGAGCATCCTGGAGGCAAGATGTCAAATTCGCTCAGAGAACAGAAGTTGGATTCAGCCAATAGCAAAAGTCTTGAGCCACCACTGCCACTATTTCTAAAGAAAACTTCCTGCTGGATGTGGTAGGTATCCGTAATCCCAGAATTTGGGAGGTAAAGGTAGAAGGATCTGGAATTCAAGGCCATCTTCAGCTATATATCCAGGCTAAGGCCAGTCAGTGCTACATGGGGTCCTGTCTCAAATAGGGAGAGGACCTAAGGCAATAGCCTGGTTGGTAAAGTGTAAGCAGTAAGATCAGAGTGCAATCCCCAGATCTAGATTTGGAGGCTGGGCTTTGGGCCAGAGAGATTGCTCAGCCACTAAAGGCCTTTTGTCACCAAGCCTGAACTCAATCCCTCCCTGTACTTTATGCAAAGTTGGAAGAAGAGAACCAGCTCCTGAGAGTTGCCCTCTGACCTCCACACACTTGCTGCAGTACATGTGCACCACTCTGCTGTGTTTCTGTAGGCTGCACAGGAGTCTATTGGTATTTCAATTATCTTCTGCAGCCCCACGGCTCTATTGCACCGTGCTATCCCCCCCGCCCTAGCTCAAAATATGTACGTTTAAACTAACTTTTTGTTGTTCTATGTACCAAAAAGACTTGGAAGTCAGATGTGGGAGTAAAAACTTGCTAGATCAGAGAGGCCGGGAAGCAACCAGCGGACCTTGCTTTTTGGCTGGAGACCCAGCAAGACATGCCTTTCTCCACTCATCAAAACCAGCCAAACAAACAAACAAAAAACAAAACAACAACAACAAAACAAACAAACCAACAAATTCCTCCAATTCCCACCTTCTCCTTACTACGTTTTTCCTCTATTCATATTCCTGACTTTTGCTGGCTCTGCCCCATGATTCAAGGTTAACTTTATTAACATATCTTGGAGTGTCACAAAGCTATGAAATAGCCTGTAACAGCCCAAAGCTAGGTGTGGTGGCCTAGGGTTGTGACCCCGGTGCTGGGGAGGTGGAGGCACTAGGGGCTGTTCCTGGAGCTCCCTGGACAGCTCACCTGGCCTAAGTGTCAGACTCCAGGAGAGGGAGGGAGGGAGCACATCTCAAAAACTAAGATGGTCAGTCCTTGAGGAATGACACTAAGCTTGCCCTATGGACGGCGCGCACGCAAACACACACACACACACACACACACACACACACACACACACACACACACACGATACATGTGTACTATGCACTCATAAACACACATACAGAAAAAGAAGGAAAGAGGGAGGAGAGGGGAAGAGAGGGGAGGGAGGGAGAGAACAGATGTCCTTCTTCTTTGCCCAAGAGTGTTCCCACCTTGACTGTCCCTCAGCTCCTGTCAAGCCCGTGTCTCCATCTTTTTACTCCAACTCGTTGTCTGTTTGGACCTCTCCTGTAGACCAGTGAAGTTCGGGTCATTCTGTTTTTAATATAATTTTACACATTAGATGACCAAGTGGCATTGGCTAGATGAGGGGAACAGAAATCAGCTGGGGATCGGCTTTGAAGTAAAGGGGATGAGACGCTTTCCACAGAAAAGCAGCTGGGGAGGTGACCGAGGAAAACACACCTCACGTCTTTTCAAGGAAAGGGAGATTTCTAGTGTATTTCCGTGCCTATTCAAGGTCAAGCTCCTGTCAGAGCCCCACCTGACCCCCCACTCCCACCCCGTGGGGGTCCTCTCAGGGACAACTGCTCACTCAGCTTTGTTACCATCTTGGTCACTGTTCTTAATCAGTTTGCTGCAAGCTCCTTTTTCCCTGCTGGGTTATCTCAAGACAAGGCACCTGCCTGCTCCCCTGACTCCCTGCGGCCCCCCCCCCCGCAGACCCCTGCAGACCCTTGCAGACCCCCGAGACTGCTGGCTCCCAGGGCCACACACTGAGTGTCCTGTTAGTTTTTGTCTCGTTGGCATAAGCTAGGAAGAGAAACCTCAAGTAAGAAAGTGCCTCCATCACACTGGTCTGTAGGCAAGTCTGCGGGGCATTTTCTTGACTAATGATAGATGCGGAAAGGTCCAGACCACTGTGGGCAGGGTCAGCCCTGGGCAAGTGGTCTTGAGTTGTATAAGAAAGCAGGCTTAGGAAGCCATGAAGAGCATCCAGTGAGAAAATTCCTCCATGGCTTCTGCTTCAGTTTCTGCCTCCAGGTCCCTGCTTTGAGTTCCTATGTTGGCTCTATCAGTATATGTAAGCCAAGTAAATTCTTTCCCCTACCAGGTGCTTTTGGTCATGGCTTTTATCACAGCAATAGAAAACCTAATACACCAATGATCCTAGATAGCAAGCATGTAAAAACTTTTAGTATGTCCCACCTTTGTTAAGTTGATCTCAGCTCCTTCCCCAGTGCTGGTAAGGGGCTCTCTGTCTGTCTGTCTGTCTGTCTGTCTATCTGAGACCAGCCTTCCTATTGCATTGGGTCCTCTAGTGATCTACTTCATGGCAATCCTAGGAGAGAGGAAAAGCAAGGCATGTCATTCCATCTCATAAAAATGGCAAAATTATGCCATATTTGTGGTTCTAAACCCCATTATGCTTAGCCAACTGCTAGTATCAGACACCTTTAGGAACTAGCCTTTGAAGGCTTGAGAGATGCCTCACTGAGCAAAAGTGTTTGCTCTGTAAGCCTTCAATCAAGTTCAATCCCCTAGAACCTAGGCAAAAAAACAAAACAAAACAAAACAAAAATAAACAAAACCAACAAACTGGATATGGTGGCATGCATCCAATCTCAGTATCTCTACAGTGAGAGGCACCATAAGCTCCTAGGCCAGCTAGCCTGGAGTACACAACATAGCAAAAACAGCAAGAGAGACCCTGCCTTAAAGCGAGGCAGAAGGCAAGAACTGAATCCCCAAAGTCACTGCCTGCCCACCACAATGTGAGCTGTGGGATGGCATAATGTCCTTTCCCGAAAGTAAATAAATAAAAACAATGATAAAGAAATAGGCTTTGAGAGTATATATACAGATGGTTAACAGCAGAGACTTCGACAGCTGTCTATACATTTATGCCCACAGCAATTAGATGTATAATAGCCCCAGCAGCTACTAAGAGATGAATAGATAAGCAATGGGTGGTGTGTGACACCAAAGGAATTAGTATTTACCCTGAAAGGAAGGAGCTGCGTGAAATTTAAGTACACAATACTCCATGAGGTAAGTTACAATAAATAAATAATATGTGATTACACTAAAGTCACAGTATCAGGAAATAGTAGACAGGGGCAGGTGTGGGGAATGAGGTAATGCTGTCAGTGAATGGAAGGATCACTCTGCAAATGGCTGCTAGGAAATGTCCCTCAAGAGTCCATGCTTTGAAAGGTTGATGCCTAGTTGGGAGCACTCTTGAGTAGAGATCAGGTCATGTGGGGTAGGGTTAGATGATGGATGAATCCATTGGTGAGTATAGTAACTCAGTTGATGGATTCATCCATCTGCCATTACACAGTAGCTTAAATAATGAGTGAATCCATTGATAAGCTCATGGATCTTAGTCATTGGATTCACTCATCAATGAATTCATAGTAACTTAGTCAATGGGTCATCCATATAGGCTATTAGGAGGTATGGCCCACAGCATGCCCAGGAGGAAGTAGGTAACTGGAGATATGCCTTTGAAGGGTATGTCTTACCCCCAAATCCTGCCTGATCCCCCTACTTCCAGGCTGTTGTAAAGTGAGCAGCTTTGGTCTATCCACTATGATATTCTGCCTGAGCAGAGCTTATAGCAATGGAGTCATCTGACCCTGGACCAAATCCTGAGCCCAAATAACAAGTCCTCTTTTAAAGTGTCTCTCAATTTAAATTGTTCTGTCACAGTGAAGAAAAACCAATTCACAACAATGTGAATAAGGCCATCAAACACTGCCCTTACAGTCAAGATGCAAAATTTTGTTATCTTCAATTTACCACATTTTTTTTTTTTTGGCCAGATTTGGACTCTTTTTTAAAAAATCATTTTTCCAAAGCCTGGTAGTGGAGGTAAACACCTTTAATCCCTGCACTCAGAAAGCAGAAGCAGGTGGATCTCTGAGTTTGAGGCCAGCCTGGTCTATAGAGTGAGTTCCAGGATGGCTAGGGGTACTCAGAGAAATCCTGTCTCAAAAAAATTGCTTTACTCAACATGTATTTGTTTACTATTATAGATAGTATCTTGCTGTGTAATAAAGGCTGGCTTTGCATTCAAGCTCCTTCTGTCTAAATTCTTCTAAATTCTGGAATTACAGGCAAATGCCACTATAGCCAGCCTTGTTTAATTAACATTTTTATTAGCACAGTGTGGTGGTGTGAATATGAGTGGGTTCCATAGGCTGATATATTTGAGTGCTTAATCACCAGGGAGTGGAACTATTTGAAAAGATTAGGAGGTGTGGCCTTGTTGGAGGAAGTGTGTCACTGGGGGTGGGCTTTCAGATTTCAAAAGCACAAGCCAGGCCAGGCCCAGCCCAGTGTCTCTCCCTTCCTGCTGCTTGTGAGTACAGATGTAGAACTTTCAGCTACTTCTTCAACACCATGTCTGCCTGTGTGTGTGCCATGCTTCCCACCATGAGGATAGTGGACTAACCCTCTGAAACCATAAGCCAGCTCCAATTAAATGCTTTCTTTTTTTTAAAAAAAAAAAACTTTATTTTATTTATTTATTTTCCTTGGTTTGGAATACAGACAGTTGTTAGCTGCCATGTGGGTGCTGGGAATCGAACCCGGGTCCTCTGGAAGAGCAGACGGTGCTCTTAACCGCTGGGCCATCTCTCCAGCCCCCTAAATGCTTTCTTTTATAAGAGTTGTGGTGGTCCTGGTGTCTCTTCACAGCAATAGCACACTGACCAAGACACATGACAGGCTAACTGAGTTTGTTTGTGACACTTATATACATGTTTAGATACTGCTTGGTCATCCCACCGATGACCTCATTTATTCTGCTCCTCCAAGTTCTTTGCTTTCTCCTAATCACCCACTGTCTACTTTCCTGCCTTTTATTTCTCTCTGTCTTTCTAGATTCCCCATATAGGGAGGAACATGTATCTTTCTGAGTCTGGCTTATTTCCCATCACAATATGACCTCTAGCTCCACCCATTTTCGGCAACTGACATGGTTTCATTCTTCTTAATGGCGCTACAGTACTATGGAGTACTATATTTCGTAATGATTTAATGGTTTACCAATTGAGCCATGTCTCCAGCCTCCATATTGTTTTTTGAAAACAGGACTTTCACTGGCCTATAGACGACCAGCTATGCAAGGCTGGCTTTGCTAACTGAGCTATTTCCCCAGCCTTCGAAGGGTTCATTCCTGCCTTGACTTAGGACTCTAGAATGATGAGGGATGCATTGGTGTTGTCTGTGAGTCAGACAGGCTATTATAATCTGTAGCTTCAATAGGACGCTTGCAGAATACAGACAGTGTCAGGACGGCAGAGCGTTTACCATGTCACAGCCCAGACACCTCATAGGTGTCTTAGTTAGGATTCTGTTGCTGTGAAGAGACACTGTGACCACAGCAACTCTTATAAAGGAAAACGTTTAACTGGGACCAGCTTACAGTGTAGAGGTTTGGTTCATTATCATCATGGTGGGAAGCCTGGTGGCCTGCAGACAGACACGGTGCCAGAAAAGGACAGAGTTCTACATCTGGATCGGCAGGAAGCAAGAGGAGATTCTAGGCCTGGCTCGAGCATGTGAAACCTCAAAGCTCACCCTCAGTCACAAACTTCCTCCAACAAGACCACACCCCCTAACGCCACTTTCTAAGCATTTAGTCTGCAGGGACCATCCTTATTCAAACTACCACTGCAGATGACCAAGCCTCACATTACTGTGTCTTTCCTGATGTCCATACCATTCCCACCCCCTTGTGAGTCTGAGAAGTGCTAAGACCCCAAAACACTGCTGCAGGAAGGGTGGTAAGGCTGTAAACACCAGTAAGTTTTGCACAAAACAGCCCCAGGTCCTCCTGATGGGCCTCTCTTTTTAGAGAGCTGTGTAAAGGTGCCAAACAGCCTGGCCTTGCTCGTTCACAGGGTGCTAATATTTCCCACACTGTCTGCTCAAAGCATAAAAATAAATTGCCCACAGGGTCCCCATGAAGATTACTGACTGCAGATTTTGGCTTTGAGAGCAAAGAAGATCAACTGTGTACACACTTCCTTGTAAACACTCCCCCCTCCCCACCAACGGGCATGTTGCTCTTCCTTGCACAAAACCTACATGTGTCCATTCAATTCTCTTCCCACCTCTGCCCTTTAAGGCTTTCATTCACCACCCCCTTCTAATTCCACCCACTACGGAAGACCTCTGCTGTGCAGGCCTCTCAATGGAAAAGATGTTCAGATCTTCTTGGTTGCCATCAGATCTGGTCAGGAAGGAGGTAGAGCTGTATGTGCATTGGGGAGGTTGAGGGAGAATAGTCTTCACTATTCTGTGTGCATGTGCAGTTGTGTGGTTTATGTGAGTTTGTTGCCTGAGCACATGTGTAGGTATGTGTGCATGCACATGCACAGAGGCCCGAGGAGGATGTTGGCTGTCCTGCTCTGGCCCACTCCATCTTATTCCCTTGAGACAGGGTCTCTCACTGAACCTGAAGTTAGGCTGGCAGCCAGCAAGCCCAACTGATTCCCGTCTCCTCCCCCAGAGCAGTAGCATTTTAGGTGGGCAGTGTCATGTCTAATTTTTCTTTTTTTGTGTTCATGCTGAGATGGAAATGCAGGTCCTAATACCCATTGATTGAGTCCTTTCTCCAGTTTTGGGATCTTCATTTATCAGGCTGGAGGGGACAAGGTCATTTCCAAGTAGCCTCTAGGTGGCACTGCTGAATCACCTCTTGGGCCCACAAAGACTATGCACCTCTGCCCTACTAGGGCACCTCTGCCCCTGCCTTGAGCTAAGGCCACCTGCCTCTTTCCCATTCCTAGACTTTAGACAAAGCTGCCTATCTTTTACAGGACAGGATGGACAGCTGCCAGTCTTTCACAATCAAGGTGCACAGAAACAGGGCCCTGGAGAGATATAGAATATGTTCATCTTGATTGACTGCTTCATAAGGGAAAATTAAATACCTAAGTGACCTGTTTAGCTAACAAAATGGGCTTGCAAAATGGGTTTCACCTGCTTCTTTAGAAACACCATCTTCAAGTGTGCTGGTGCACACCCATGACCCCAGCAATCAGGAGCTGGGGGCAGGAGGATCAGAAGTTCAAGGTCATACTTGTCTACATAGTGAGTTTGAGGACCACCTGAACTGCACGAAACCCTGTCACAGAAGGTGTCAGGGTGGGAGAAGAGGAGGAGAAGGGGAGGAAGGGGGGAGGAGGAGGAGGGGAGGAGGAGAAGGAGGAGGAGGAAGGGTGAGTAGGAAGGAGAAGAGAAACAAGAGGGGACTAAAGGAAGCAGTTATTAGCTGATAAGAGCAGTATTGAATCTGGAAACTGCCCATGATTAGAAGGTTCAGAGATGAGCATTTGGAAAGTTCACTGTTTTAAGCTGAACTTCCTGGCTGAAGACATCTTTCTTTGTATTAATGGCATCTACTAAATGGAGTTTTCAGCACTGAAGTTTGGCAACTGTTGTGTATGTGCCAGGGTTCTCTAGGAAGACAGATAAAGCACAATTCTAACTAGTCTTAACAATAAAACCCAGAGCTAGATACTGAGGGTGGAAGATCAGAGAAACAGAGCAGCAGCCACTAGAGACTTCTTACCTCTCCCAGTTCTCAGGCCGAATGGCAGGGGCAGGGGTCTGTCTCCACCTGGCCTTTTCTAGGTCCCCACCTCCCTAGTACTGGAATTAAAGGTGCATGCCACCACCAGCCAGCTCTGTTTCTCTTTTAGACCCCAACTAGTGTAGGCCAGGGTGGCTTTGAACTCCTGATCTTCCTGCTTCCTCCTCCCAAGTGCTGGGAGTAAAAGTGTGAGCCACCACTGCCTGGTCTCTGGTTAACTAGTGGCTACCTCTGCCTTCTGATCTCCAGGCGGCTTTATTTGTCAGAACACACACACACACACAAATCATACAATAGGTAGACTTGGTACTGTGTGTGTGTGTGTGTGTGTGTGTGTGTGTGTGTGTGTACATCCTCAATGGGTGGCAGGTCCCAATATGCAGTCTGGCTAAGAGAGGGAGTGCAGTCCTATGTGGCACGGGGCACCCTTTCTCAGAGAGCAGTTGTGACTTTCTGGGGAGACCTGGAGGCACCAATCTCAGCTTTCCAAGCAGTGCTGCCCTAGAAGCAAGGAGCAAAAACCTCCAGCTGCAGACCTAAGGTATGACTGTTACTGTCAATCTTCCAATTGTGACCAGCATTAAGGTGGAAAGCTAGGACAGGATTCGGCATTAGCAACAGCGCCACCTTCTGTCCAGTGAAACTCCAGATAGAGTTTTCTTTCTGATTTTGTTTTTGGCTATGCAACTGCCTTACATTCCAGAACACAAATGTACCCCAGATTTAAAAATCATGTTTCCAAGGAGATTCCAGCTCCATGTGCCTCCCAGACCAATGTGCTGTGGAATGCCAGCATCATCTTAATCAGAAGCAAGTCACAAGATCAGACCTGGACCTCCTCCCACAGACAAAGGAAGGTAGTGAGATTCAGCCACTCTACCCTGCACCTCCCCGATACCTGTAGGTAAATTTGGTCCAGCTGCCTGTGGGTTCTGAGGATGGAGTCAGCTCCTCAAGTTTGTGTGTTTCCCTGCTGAGCCATCTCACTGGCCTTCAACCCTTAAGGAACACATAGACTGTGTCTCAACCATCATACAGTTTTCACTCCATTTAACAGTAACTTACTGTGCCAATTGTGTGCTAAACATTGGAGTTACAGAGATGCTACATACATTCATGCACGCATAGATATATTCCTAAAAATTAAAACGTTACTTCCTAGGATGTTTGAATGGGGGGGGCTACCACTTAAAATGCCGATTGAGAGTCCTAGGTAATTCCCTAGCCTCACTCTCCTGAGAAGCCCCACACACTGTTTTAAAGTCCCTACAACACATTAGGTATCCCACTTTTGTCATTGCAAAGGCTTTTCCTTGTCCTGGCAGAAGTCCGGATTGAGAAGCAGAAAGGGGTTAATTGGGTTGACATCTACTGCTGCTGACCAGTAAGGAAGGAGAGGCTGAAGTTAACTAAGGCATCAGTGGAGAGCAGATGGATGGTGGGGGCTAAGATGGATTTGTGCACGGGTGGGCTGGAGGCTTGCAGACTTTAGACTTGGGAACAAAGATAGGAACTTCCGGAGTAAAGGTGCATGGATAGCATCTTAATAGGCCATCTAATTGCTGTGACAAGACCCCTGAAGTATCAATTTAGAAGAGGCGAATGGAGGACTTATTTGGCTTATAGTTTCAGAGTTGGGGTCCAATTTGAAAGTGAGAGTCTCCACATAGGAATGTGGAGAGAGGCAGACCCCTGTTTGGCTCCAAACTAATGAGAGACCTGTCTCAAAAAACAAGGTGACTAGTGCCTGAAGAACAGCTAGGTAAGGACAGAAAAGGCCACTTAGTAGTTATATCACTTGGCCACTCAGAAAACCCCTGCAGAGGAGAGACTGAAAACTTTGGGAAGCCGGGCGTTGGGGAGGGGTCTGGGATACAGTGGGTCAGGTTATCAAACTAGCTGCATTCATCAGCTCCTGCCCAGTCTGGAATTCATACTCTTCACTGGACTTAAGTCTATGGGTAAAAGACAACAAATACACAGGCCAACTTACTTTTTTCTTTTGTAGAAGTCACTTAAAAGCCAAGATAAAATTTACACAGAATAAAGCCGAGCTCTCAAAGTCTCAAGGCATCTTGACGAATGTTCGATTGTGTTATCAGCACCTGAATCCAATTAAAATATTGCGTTAGACACTTTCCGGGTGCCTGGTCCTAGACCTCCCACATTCTCCTTGGGCCATTGCAATCCTCATTTCTACCCCAACAGGCGCTTTGCTGATGTTTGAATGTCAGCAAATGCAATCCTCCAGATGTAAACATTGTTGCAGAGTTCAGCCATCAGCTCTGCTGATCTTGCCCAGGGCCTTATCTCGTAAATAACTATTTGTGCATTTAACATCTCCTGGTGGATATTTAGCTTGTTACAAAGTTTTAGATGCAATGACTAATGTGAAAAGCAGCTTCCTACAAAAGACATTTTAGTCTAGAGATTATTTAAATCAATCCCTGGAATGCCGAGGTGGAGAGTGTGGGGGATGAACATGTATGTGTGCTCGCTACATCATAAGGTAGGTATCTTTATAGGAAACAGTTATTTCAAAGCAATTTTAACATTTCCCTGCCTGCCACCAATGCAAAAGCACCCTAGTTCTACATCCTTAGCCCTTTCATCTGGTGTTTTAAAATACCGTTTACATTTTTTATTGTATTTATTTTTTTGAGTGTGTGTGCACAGGGCTGGTATAAAGTGTGTCTCAGCATAGAGATCAGAAGACATTTGTGATCCACCACGTGGGATCCAACTCAGGTTGTCTGGGTTGGTGGCAAGCCCCTCTACCGGCTGTGCCATCTTGCCACCTCTCACTTGGTGTTTTGTATCTTTCTTAGGAGCATGAAAGGGTGTGTGCCTCCTTGTGGATTTAATGTGCATTTCTCTTATGATTAAAAATGTCAGATACCTTTGCAAGTGCATATCATTTTATATCTTCATTTGTCAAGTGTCTGCTCAAAACCTTTAGCTTTTTATGCTTAATATCTGTTTATGTTGAGAGAAATGATATTTATTACCACTTTCCACGAGCTAAGCAATAGGTATTTATTTACTAACATTCTAAGTGGATTTAAAATGGAATCTTTTATGTGTTTTGCCAAAGGCAAATGGAACCACTGAAACACTGGGGAAATCTTTCATTTGAACATGGGGGAGAACTTTTATTTGCAATGTCAGCTAACTTTAGAACTATATACCTGTTATTTTATGCCAAGCTATTTCAAGGTGGGGCTGTGTCTCCTTCATTGACTAAGGGGCAGAATTCATGCTTAGAAAGACAAAGAGAATCCATGTCACTCATTCAGTGAAACCTGGGATTCAGTGAGGAGTGAGGCTGGCATTGTGCCTGCCAGGATGAGGTCTTCTTTGTCTAAGTCTGAATCTGGTAGTGGAAACTGTGAGAAATATGGAGCCACAGAGAAGACTGATTTTGAGTTTGCTCATGGAAACGGGCAGCCAGCTTTGTAAGGGAAGATCAGTCTGTATTCTTGAATGAGGGCCCTGGGCTCTGAGAGTGTGGAGACCTTGCTTCTAGCTGCAGCCTATTCTGTTAAGGGTAAGACCTCTGGTGCTCTCACCCCGGTCATTCTTACTTTATCAACAATACCTTCCTACCCCCAGTTTGAACCTCCTACATGCTGGTAAATTTTTCTCCCACCTAGCTGCTTTCCCAGCCAGCCCTCTTACATTTGGAATCAGAGTCTCACTATATTGCTTGGATGGACCTTGATCTTATTCTGTAGCCCAGACAGGCTTTGAACTGGTGATTCTCCTGCCTCAGACTTCTGGTACTTACTTATAATGACAGACCTGTACAACCTGACTTCACGACTTGTCAGTGTGTGGAGTATATGCTTGTATTAGCATGTGAGGTGGGGGCGGTTCACTGTGTGTGTGTAGATGTGTAGAAGCTACGGGTTCATGTGTGGTGTCTTCCTCCACTTGGGCTGTTTATTTGTTTTTTGAGACAAGGTCTCTCTTTGTAGTCCTGGAACTCATAATATAGACCAGGCTGGTCTCAAATTCCCAGTGATCCTCCTGCCTCATCCCCCACCCCCTCAGGCTGGGATTAAAGGCGAGTGTCACCACACCCTATTTACCTCCTCGGTTTTTTTAAAAAATATTTATTTATTTATTATGTATATAGTATATAGAAGGGGGCACCAGATCTTATTATAGATAGTTGTGAGCCACTATGTGGTTGCTGGGAATGGAACTCAGGTCCTCTGTAAGAGCAGTCAGTGCTCTTAACCTCTTGAGCCATCTCTCCAGCCCCCTTACCTCCTCGTTCTTAAGAGACTGGTTCTCTCACTGAACCAGGAACTGACTTCAGCCATACTGGCTGGTTAGCGACTCCAGGATCTTTCTGTTCCCATCATGCGGGATGGCAGTTACCCTTCTGTGGGGATCCCAACTCGGATGCTCATGCTTACAAAAGTAAGCACTTTACTCAAACAAGCCATCTCCCTCATGACTTATTTTCAACACTAAATGAATTTAGTGCCTGCCAGCTAATTTCAGCCCCTGGCTTCTTTCCAATCAGGATCTGGTGTAATACTACAGTGAACTCCAGTAACTCATTTTGCTAAAAAACTGTAAGGGACAGAGTGGTAAGAAGCACCCACACCCTAGGGCCCTAGGACCCCACCAAAGTGGAAGGAACTTCAGGAGTTCTAGGTCCGGCAGGGTGTATGTGGGTGGGAACCTTTAGCTGCGCACGCGCACTGGCTCTGAGAGTTGCTGGCGCACGCGCACAGGGTCGGCTCCCCGCGCGATGGAGCGGGTTTTGGCGGACGCGCTTCTGGCGCAGAGCCGGGAGCCCCGTGCGCTGTTGGGTGCACTGTGCGGCGGAGAGGCGAGTGCCGAGCGGGTGGAGACTCTGCGCTTGGTGCTGCAGCAGCTGGAGGAGCGCGGCGCAGGCGCCGGCGCGCTGGCCGAGGCAGCGTATGAAGTGGCTAAGGGCCACCTGGTGCCTTTACTGCACGCGTGCCCCGGTGGAGGACCTGCAGGGCCGCGCGTGCTCCGAGCGGCGAGCGCGGCGCTGCGCTCTTGCGCACGCCTGGCGGGGCCCGAACTTGCGGTCGCGCTGGCCGAGGACGCGCTGCGCGAGCTGCCCAACATACCGGCCGTGGAGCTTCTGGCCGCCGTGGCGCCGTGTCTGCGCGCACCCGATGATGCCCCACTGCTGCGACGCCTAGCGTGCGCGTCCGTGGAGCTGGCGCTAGCCGGAGACGCGCCGCCAGCGGTGGGCGCGCGCCTGATGCCCGCGCTGGCCCAGAGTGCTGAACCGGCACTGCGGGCAGCTTGGGATGTGCTCGGCTCCTCGGGACCCGGAGCTGAGAGCCGAACTGGGTCAGAGTTGCTGGTGCTGAGTGCGCTGGCCGAGAAGCTGCTGTCGGCTCGTGCGGGCCATGCGGACCTCGACGCGCGCCTCTGTGGCCGCTTCTGGAGAACCATCCAGGCAGGGCTGGGCCACGCGCAGGACGCGCTCACGCGCAAGCGCGCGCGCTACCTGCTGCAGAGGGCTGTGCAGGTGTCTGCAGAGGTGGCGGTGGACTGTACCTGCGGTCCCCAGGACACAATGGGTACCCACTTGTCTCTCTCTTTCTCAAAATATTTATGTGTATGTATGTGCTCCTGAGTGTACCACGTGCGTCTAGGTCCCTGGGGTGGGGGGCAAAGGATGCCCTTGAGCTGGAGTTAAAGGCGGTTGTGAACTACCTGATGTGTGTGCTGGGAACGAAGAACAGCATCAAGTGTTCGTAGCCATTGAGCCATCTCCAGCCTGGTACCTACTTGTCTCTGCCCCAAGCTCCATCCTGCTTCCCTAAACCAGCTCTTCAGGGGGTGTCCTCCTCATCCTTAGGGGATTTGGCACCTGTATGTAGCATCCCTCTGCCGGTTTCTGTCTGCATTTTGGGAACAGTGAATCCTGAATAGGGCGTGATACTGCGCATTCGTGATGTGTGTGAGACCGGGTCTGCTTCATGCCCTTAGATCCTGATAGCAAAAGGAAGGGTCAACATCTGTATCAGTCTGAAAGAAAGGTGATGTGACCTGAGTTAACGTTTGAAGCTTGAGGTGCAGAGTTAAGTATTATTGATCACGTGTGTTGAGCTGTGTGTATAGGCCTGAAGTCAACAGAAGGTGTTTGCCTTGATCATTCTCCATTTTATTTTTTGAGTCAAAGTCTCTCTAAGTCTGGAATTTAGGATTTAGCTAGATTGGCCGACTAAGAATCCTATTCTTTTATCCCCTATTCTCCTGCCTCTACCCCAGCTTGGATTAAAGACTACTATGATGGGCTTTCTATTTGGGTGCGCCTTTTATGTGTGATGTGTTATGTCTGTGATTTCCATTTGAACTTTTTACTGTATTCATTGTGTGTATGTGCATGCTATGGCACCCTTGTGAGAAGTCAGGGAGCACTTTGTGGGAGTTCGTCCTTCCTTTCCACTCCCCCACCAATTCCTCCTTTTTCTGGCCACACCCCCTTCTGAAGTCCACACCAGTTTGTCTCAGGGGTGGGTCCAGCAGGAGTTGGCTGGTTTCTTGTCTTTTCCAAGCAGCAGACTCCTAATGGTCTCTGCAGCTTCAGAAGTTTTCTATCCCTTTCCAGAAGTAGCTAGCCATTGCTTGGTGTCAGAGCATCTGTTTGAGTCCTCTTTCAGAGGTGAGTCCCAGACACGGGGGAGTAGTTGTTCACCAGTGAGTGTTCTGTAGGACACAGGGATGGGCAAGCAAGGCCTTCTGCCCTTCAGACTAAGATTTGTAGACCCTCCAGGGTTTGTGATCTGCCTGTGTTCCCAGGAAGCCAGAAAAGGAGCTGGTGGCCTCTCAGGGTTCCGGGAATTCTAATCTGTTCACTTTGCAAACTCAGAGCCTTTAATTACTCCCTCAAAAATGCCACGTTTTAAGAACTCCTTTTTGAGGGGGGAGAACACCCCCCTCTCCGTGCTCCACCAAGTGTGGGAGCAGCTTGTATGTCGTTTCTATTGGGAAGACTTTCTGTATTTTGGAATTGTGAGTGCTGATGGTCCTGGAACATTCAGAAGCTTGTTTCCTTTTTTGGCAGAAACCCTCTTGAGTACCTTGTTTTCAAAGCAGGGCAGAAACCATCTAAACACCTTCATTTTGTCCTTACAGTTTGATTGATGGTTTGATCAGCCCGACTCCCAGCTGAGGGAGGCATTTCTATCCAGATTTTATGAGGTTGTCATTTTATGTCAATACTATACTTACCACGCCAATGAGGCTTCTTTGCATCCGTATTTTAAAAGCATTTATCAAGGTCCATCTATCTGTATTCTGAGAAACTGGAGATTCTGCTGTTGGGAAGTTGAGATGATTCTGGATCCTGCCTAAGGATGGTCTGTGACTTCTCTGTGGAGGTCTCTGGGGGTCAGGACCCTGACATCCTGGAATCTCCTTTTCCATCCATGTGCAGTGCATTGGTGTACCTACACAGTCTGCAAATCACTTCCTTTGATTCTGGGAAGTTTTCCTGAGTTTATCTGTGGTGATTTCCTCCCTTGCCTTCTCTTTCTTCCTCTCTTCCTGACTTGGAACCTGCTGGAACTTCGCTCTGTCTTAGTTATTAGTTATTTTTCTATCGTTGGGATGGACACCCTGGCCCAAAGCAACTTGTGGAGGAAAGGGGTTATTTCAGCTTACACCTCTCAGGTCACAGCCTGTCACTGAGGGAAGTCAGGGCTGGAACATTGGGACAGGAACTGAAGCAGAGACCACGGAGAAGGACCCTCCAGCCTGCTTTCTTGTGCAACTAGGACCGCTGACCCAGGGGTAGCATCACCCAGAGAGAGCTGGACTTGCCCACATCAATCATGAGTCAAGACAATGCCCCCACAGACTTGCCTGCAGGCCAAGCTGATAGCTGCGGTTTCTCGGTCAAGGCCCCTCTTCCTGGGTGACTCTGGCCTCTGTCAAAACCAACCAGTGCCTCTTTACAACTTCATTTTTCTCTAGTGGATTTTCCAGAATTTTGTCTTTTCCTTCACTTGTTAATTTTTTTTGGTTTCCAGTCTTTTCTCTGAGGTTCTTGTTTCTATTAGATTTCAGTTTTCAAGCTTTATTGTTTTGGGATACTCTCTTTAATTTTACACAGGATTCTGTTTTGACCTTAGCAGACCCCTCCATGGCTCAGTTCAGCTCCCCACCTCCACTCACAGAAGATGGCTGCTGAGTGTTTTGGTTTGGGAGTTGGGTGATTTTAAGGCAAATCAAATTATTTCTTGGCTTTTCTTGTGTCAACTAAACTTTATTCATTTCCTCCCAAAGTCAATCAGATTTTCAAATTCTGAATTTTATTGCTTTGTACATTCCTGGGTTATTTTTGTTTTTGTTGTTTCAGTTTTGTTGGGATTTGCCTTTACTGTTTTGAGTCTTGGGGACAAAGTAGAGTTTGTGCTGGCTCGTCATTCTCACCCAGAATTCTACACCAGTGATCTTAAGGAAACAAAACAACAGAGAAACAAAACCAAGGCCAGGCATGGTGATGCATCCTGCCATCTCTCAACCCAAATAAACAAAAGCAAAAGTTCAAATTCAAAGTAACTAAATAAGCAAACAACAGAAACAAAATTGAACAATTTCTGTAGCTGGATTTTTCTTTGGGCCGCCAGGCTCACAAAAACAATGCAGATTTATTAATTATGAAAGCGTAGCCTTAGTTTAGGCTTGTTCCTTACTAGTTCTTATAACTCAGATGAACCCATAGTTTTTAACCTGTGTTCTTTCAAGTTGGCTCAGTTACCTTTGCTCTGTACTTCCATCCTGCTTCCTCTTTGATGACTGTTTTCTTGTTCCTAGCTCTCTGTCCAGAAGTCCTGCCTGTACCTCCTGCCTAGCTATAGGCCATTTAGTTCTTTTTTCTTCTATTAAACCAGTCACAGTGATACATCTTCACACAATGAAAAGAAGTATCCACAGCAAATTTCTTTGACCCAAGCTTTTAAAGTAGGTTTTCTCTGTGGCTATCAATTGCCCTATTTGCTAATGCTAACATTAAGAATTGTTGTTACAAAGGACTTAACCATGTAGCTAAAGGAAAAACTGATATTTTCTTTCCTTTTAAAATTTTGTTAGGTCCAAGCCTATTCTGGTGGTCTGAGAAGAAAAAAGTTGAGCTTCTAAAGTTTTGGGAAAACTATATCTTGATCATGGAAGTTCTAGAAGGAAACCAGGTATGTTCTCTCCTGTCTTAGCAAATCCTAAGGTCGATGGGCCTTTTCCAGGCCTTCTTGGGAAGACCAGCTTATGTAACCACAGCCAAGTTCTTTGTTTTTTGGCATAAATAGAATTTAAGATAGCATGTAAGTTCTTTCAGGAAATCAAAGAACGCTTTCAGTAGATTAAGATTATTCAAAAACTTAGTCGCATTTGATTTGCCCATGGCATTCTCCAACTGCTATGTTTGTGGGTGGTCTAGCATATTACCAAGTGTGAATTACCAGGCCCTCCCTCCCCATACATCTGGATTTAGTTCTTCTGGAGTAAGGCCTGAGAGTATGAACTTTGGATGGGTTTCTAGGTGAGACCTGTGTAGCTGTCTTGGTGCAGAGAGTTCTAGTCTTTAAGGCCACTCTCTATAAGAATCCCAACATGTCAGGGTTCCCATCTCTATGATTCCTAAAGGTTTTCATCTAAAAGGGTCCCAGTGTGAAAGGTTTCTCAGCTGGCAGAGTCTCCATGTGAAAGGTTCCGCTGTGTAAGGTTCCTATGTGGTTCCTGTCTGTGAGCTGCAGACCATGGTCAGTATCTGTGGGGCCAATGTGAGGTGTCAGTCACAGCACCACCCTGCTCTATGATAAGTGTACAGAGATGCACAATGGGAAATAGGAAGCCTTTCTAAATAAATTTCCAGGATTGCTTCTGTTAACCCATAAGACTTTCATTATCTATTTTAGAAACTTAGATTTAAAGTTATTTTGAAATTTGTGAGTCAGACTTCAGCTAAATTGTCACAGCATGGTCTAAAAGACACAGGGACACTGAGCTCTGAATCCATTCTGCTTCTCAGTGTGTGACCCTGACATTGGGAGGAACTAGGGGAAATACTTTCATGAATTTTCCCGTTTTAATCTCCCAGACTTGCCTGTTTCTGGGGTCAGTCCAGGATCACATGATATGAGTTAATATGTTCCCTAACTAGGGTCTAGACTGTGTTCCCCAGCTCTGCCTGCTTGGTCTCACAGATGTGAATCATGCATCGATTCAAAAGCAGCCTCCTGACACCTGCTTTAGACATGGTAATAAGAGAAAGACTACAGCTATGTAAACAGGAACCTTCCCCTGAGGTTTTAAAGACATTTTGTGTGATTTTTCATGAGATTCTTTGCTCTTATTTTTAGATACATGTCATAAAGCCAGTCTTACCAAAGCTAAACAGTCTGTTTGAATACGCAGTATCAGAGGAAAATGGTAATGATTACTTTTTGGTTTTGTTCATTTGTTTGTTTTAATAACGTTAGTCCCCCTGATCTTATAACTAACCACTATTAATCACAGAGTGTTTGGGGAAACCATTAAACAGGGAGGAAGAAATGGAGTCATCTCATAATGCCACCAGCAAGTGGTGTTGGCCTCCGGCATTGTGGGTATGCCCTGTCTCAGCACACTGCCACATGTTTATCACACTTGCTCTCTGTCCACACAGCACCCTCCACCCATGTCCTTAGAACATGGCTTTAAATGGCTTCAGAGATTTCAGTAATTTAGAAGTATGATGGGCTGGAGAGATGGCTCAGAGGTTAAGAGCACCGACTGTTTTTTCCAGAGGTCCTAGGTTCAATTCCCAGCAACCACATGGTGGCTCATAACCATCTATCTGGAGATCTGGTGCTCTCTTCTGGCACACAGGCATAGTGGAGGCAGAATGTTGTATACATAATAAATAAATCTTTAAAAAAAAAAAAGAAGTATGATTAGTCTTCTTAAAATCAGTTTATTATAAAAATTTTTTTAAAAATACTGTCTCTCTTTTTAGAAAGGAAAGACTGTGTGGTGAGCGAGCCTGGACCTGTCTGGGTCATAGCCAAAGCACACAGTTGGCAGCTTTGTCTCCTGCATCATGTGAGCTGCTGCTGCTACCTCACAAGCAGCTCAGCGTCTGTCATTTCATCTGTAAATCTCTGTGTGTGTCCTTAACAGAGCAGGCTGGGGAGATGGCCCAGTAGGGAAAGGGCTTCTGTGCCAGCATAAGGACCAGAGTTCAGATCCTTACTACCAATCAATATAAAATGTCCCATGGATCTGGTTAACCACCTATAATCCCAGCATTCCTGAGGCAGACATAGGGGGTCCCTGGATGGCCTGGCCAGGTAGACTAGCCAAACCAGCATCTCTGGGCTCAGCAAGAGACCTTGCCTCAATATATAAGGTGGAGAAGGCTTGTGGAAGACACTAGATGTCAATCTCTGGCCTCCACACACATGCTGAATCACATACACATGTACATGTGCCTCTTCATATCCACACCAAATAAGAAACTGCTAATGCTTTTGTGGTAGTGCTATTATTTTTTAAATACTAGACCTTTGATATGAATGTATACTTTTAACTGTCACCATTTATCATTTGTTTATTATTATCTTAACATATCTTTTAAATATATAAATACACATCTATCTTTTGTTTATAAAACTGGATGGGGGTAGATTCTGTTGTTAGGTATCTTGGAGTTCTTAGGAAGAGGTCATTCAGGGGTACAACTTTATGTTTTGATCCCTTGATCACTCCTGAGTTGGGAGAGCGTTTTAAGAAGAAACAGAGCAAACCTGGAGCTTCCTAAAGTGGCTTTATGAGACCAGGCTCCAGGCAGTGATGCAGCTAACTGCAGACTGGGACTTGCAGTCCATAGGGATGTCTCATGTGTCTATTCATGGGAACTATGCCTGATAGGTGGCGGCTGCCCTGGGAAATTACCTTGCTGAGAGTTTGACCCCTTAGAAATTGGTCTTTATGTTACTCATGGCTGTGGCTGTTCTCTGACACAGTGAGAGTTTTCACACACCATTGGCACCTCTTTTCTCACCTGGGGCTGGCATTTAATGGGATCCTGCATTTTCTTGAGAACTTGCTGCTAAAATGATACTCTCATTACATGCTTTGCCCATAGCTCTTAGCAAACCAAATCAAAGAACATTGACTGGTTCTGAAAAGTTACCATTGACAGAGAGTTGAAAAAATTTGTTGGAGTAAATTACAAACAATAGACCCACTTAGTTAGAGAATACCATGACATAAAAATGGTTTTTTAAATATAATTAAATAAAGGCAATTTTAAGAATTAGAAACAGTGTATAGAAGGTACACATTCATTCCCCCCTTTTTTTTTTTTTTTAAACACTTTTATTTATTTATTTGCCTTGGTGTTTGCCTGGAACTGGAACTACAGACAGTTGTTAGCTGCCATGTGGGTGCTGGGAATCGAACACGGGTCCTCTGGAAGAGCAGACGGTGCTCTTAACCACTGAGCCATCTCTCCAGCCCCTCATTCCCCTTTTTTAAAGATTTATTTTTATGTGAATGTGTGTGTGCCTATATATGCACCCCATGCATGCAGGTACCCTCAGAGGCCAAAAGCAGGTATTAGTTTTGCTGGGGCTGGAGTTACAGGTGGGTGTGAGCTGTCTGATGTTGGTGCAGAGAATCAAACCCCAGTGCCCCAGAGTGGCAAGTGGTCTTAACTACTGAACCATCTCTCCAGCCTCTTATTCTATCTTTTTTTGTGGATTCAATTATCTATTTACTTGTGAGGTCCTTACCTAGTGCCATTGGATACAAGCACGGGGTGGGGGGGCAGTATTTTTCCACTTGAGTTTTGTCTTTTTTCCATGAAACAATAGTTTTGGCTCCAAGTCCTATGAAGAGGATAGAGAAGGAGCCAAAAAGGAGTTCATATGAAGGGGAGGTGAGGCCTGACAAAGGGTGACATCCATACTCAGAGCTAGCAGCTGACCAGCCTTTGGGATGGGGAGTCTGAGGATGGTAGGGGTACTGAGGAGTAGGCAAGGCTGGGGTGACCAGCGCTACCTGTGTCTTGTTCACAGTTTAAGAACGATGGGAAGCTATTCAAAGGCTGTAAGTAGAGGGGTGACATTGTGTATAAACGATGGTTTCAAGTTGAGTGATGGGAGAATGCTGAGCCACCTCAGATCTAAAGTTCCACCTGTACACCAGGCTAGTGCCTTCTTGAGTACTGTGGTGGCTGCAGTAGTCGAGTGCATTCAAAATGCTGCACACTGAGGTGGCTGGGTTCCGCAGGCGTTGTGGATGTGGTTAACAGCACTGTGCTGGTGCTCTCATGTCAGTGACTGTCCGTCACATGCAGACTTGTGGTATAAGCCTCCAGTCTCCACACAGAGCTCTAAAGTTAGAGCTGTGTGTCAGCTTGGGTGCTTGTTTCTGCAGGCTGCTGGCTCTTTCACCCATCCTGGCACATGTGCATTTATAAAAGAATGTTTGAAAGCGAGAATAAGGTCCTAACCAAAGAAGGCGTGATCCACTTCTTGGAGCTGTATGAAGTGAAATCGCTTCCATATTCACCGGAACTCTCTGAGGTACTGACATCCCAATCCCTCTTTCCTTAACTGTCCTCAGACATAGGAAGTGAAGGCTATGGCTGTGTCACATGATCTCTTGTGGTTGAGAGAAAAGCAAGAGTGGCCAAGCTGTCAGTCTCAGCAGCTGTCTGGGATAAGAGCTGGAGAAGAGAGAAGGAGAAAGCCTTTGCATGGAGGCTGGGAGGCAGCGCTGTGGGGGGAGCCTGTGAGATTCTGGTCAGGGAAAGTGTGCCCAGGCTTTGGTCAATAAACGAGACGTACAGAAGGAGGAAAAGTGCTCTTCTGAGTTCAGAAGAGTGGGCAAACCATGCGGCAGGGCCTCTGGCAGCAGCTGCAGTGAGGGTGAGCCTTTTACAGAGCTGCACACATCAAGCTCTGCTTGTTGAGAGTGTCTCAGGCTGGCCTTTAAAGCTCTCTGGATAGTCAAGATTTGACTCTGAACTTTGGGTGCTTCACCTCTATCTGCTGAGTGCTGGGATTATATTCACATCATCACACCCAGTCTGTGGGGTTCTAGGGCTTCAAGCACGTTAGATGAGCACTCTGAGCCACATCCAGTCTCTGCCCACCTGACTCCTCAAATGTGTCTCTCCTGTTTGGGAAAAGCTGAATTAGTCAAGGTTCTTCAGAAGGACAGAGTGACAGAGTGGATGTGTATTAAAAGGAAATGTATTAGATTGGTGTGCAGTGATGGCTGTCAGCTGGCTGGGAAGGCAGAAAACCATGGTTGCTCAGTCATGAGGCTAATGCCTCAGGTGTGCACTGGCACTGAAGGCCTAGATGGTTCCTAGACAGCCGCTGAGTACTTATTTCAGTCCGTGTTGGGGGCCCAAAGAAACTGGGTTCTGATGGAGCAAAGAATGGTGGCAGCCACAGCCACAGCAGCAGCAGCTGCAGGGTAGATGGACTCACAGGCGAGAGGTGAAGGGAAGAATGCAAACCAACAACATTTTCCTTGGTCCTTCCTGTACCCAGCTCACTCACCACTCTCAGAGTGGGTCTTCTGCTTCAGGTAATTTAATCAAAGCAGCGCCTGACTGACAGGTGTGCCCAGAGACTCGGTCACAGCAGGCTTGTCCTCAGCCCTTGTCTTTTGCAGAGCTTGCAGTCCGTCAGGGAAGCTCCTGGTGGTGCTATCCTGGACCACGGGTCACGCTGTCATTTGTGCACTAGGCTGCCTTTTGTCTGAGCTCTGTTTGTCTCTGCCTCTGTCCATCAGCAGCCTCGCATAGTGAGGAGACCATGAGAGTTAGGGTTTATGCAGTTGGGTTCTGTGGCTTCCTGTCCCTTTCCTCAGATATAATAGCTCACCGTACATTAGGGTCACACACACCAACCTGCTTTTTCTGTCAGAACTCCACACTACAGCACCTGAGATGCATTCTGCCACCTGCATTTTAGGTAAGCTTGTGGCCAGTGTCTAGGACTGTTTTGGGAAATGTTAATCCCCAACACCCACCTTCTCTGTCTTTGCTTGAGGAATCTTTATTTCCCTGTTACTACCTGTATTTCCCTAGTTTCTTCATCAGGTTCCTTCATCCCTGACCCACCCCCTGGGCCCTGGAGTTTGTTACTGGGTGACTGCATTACATTTGTGCCTGCAGGACCCTCCCTGCATTAACCTGCTCTCCCTCCTGTGTCCTTGGGTAGAGCAAAGACAGGGCCTCTCCCTGCAGTTGGAAATCTGTATCCGTTCCCTCCTTTCCCCTTTCAGTTTGTTCCTGGCCCTCTGATGGACGCCCTCTCGGAGAGCTGTCTGTACAGCAGGTAAGCACCCATGCTGTTCTGTCATTGCTGTGGGGCTAGGGACCAAGCAGGGCCTTGTGCATTCTAGGCCAGCGACACACCATTAGCACAGCACAGCGGCAGCAGTGCTGAGCTGTGTGTGCATTTATACACACACCTAGCTGGCCTTTTGAGTTTAGCTTTTAGTTTTGACTTTAGTTTCACAGTTTGCTAGAAAAGTTTGGGGATAATGCAAAGAATTGTCCTTCATTGTTGACTTGTAGTCAACAGATATTAATGTCTGCGGAGTCGGCTTAGCTGTCACCTCGTGTGTGTGTGTGTGTGTGTGTGTGTGTGTGTGTGTGTGTGTTGCTCTGTCTGCTGAAGCTACTTACCCTCCTGTATCATCTATGTGTTGATTCCTCCCTCCCTCTGTCCCCCCTCCCTGCCTTCCTCCCTCCACCCATCTCTCCCTCTTTCTCTCTGCCCACTCTTCACCCCCTCCCTCCCTCCCTCCTCTCTGTCTCTCCCTCCATCTGTATTAAGAACCTTGAGTTTACACCAGTGTGTCTGGTGTCTGTCAGTCCTGTTCTGCACGGTCCATCCTAACATATTCCTTTCTGTATCTGACAGTGGCTGCCATGGCTTATAAGAGGTCTGCTTGTTCACAGCTTTCAGCCTTGGACAAGGTTAGCAGTCAGAAGTTCGTTAGTTTGTATCCTAGCCTCATTTGGAGAATTCTCTGTGCTCTGGAATTGTCCTTTCAGATCTCCTCTGCTTTTAGAATTATGTTGTCTTTCTGATATTGATCACTAAATTCATAGCTATAAGTAAGTTACACTTAGGAGGCCTCTAAAGAAAGAACGTCATCCTACTCCCCACCAATTTCTTTAAAAATGCTAGCATCCAGGCCAACTGGTAGAAATATATTAATTAATTCTAGTGCCTGATGAGTAAATATTGAAAACATAAAATGGCATGGTTGATAGGGATTTTTGAGTGTTCAGTGAGTTGTTGCTGGGTGGCATTCCACATCTGTGAGGCAGCTGGGCTGCAGGCAGTCAGCACACGGCCTCCATGCTCTTGGGAGAGTTGGTGCAGACGTTTATCATGACATACCTTCTGGTGCTCTGTTGTCCTGTTGTGTTCAGTTAGCAGATAACGCACATGGTCAACACACCTGATCGATGCTGTGTTCACAATTAAACACCCCAGCAGATGTGAGTCCTCTCTGATATTCACTGTGAATGCTCTTTTACCTAGAGATGGAAAGTTACTGAATTATATGATGGAAACAAAAGAGTAGGGTTTAAGTCAATTGTCCAGCTATTGCTTTATTATTATTATTATTATTTAATGTTACTAGACTGATGTGTTTAAGGAGGGAAGGGGAATGTCATCACAGAGCCACACCCCTTCACTCTAACGGTTAAGAGTCCTGCTTGTTCTATTAGAACATCCAGATGTTCCTATCTTCAGTCTCCAGATAGTCTGAAAAGTAAAATGCAAGACCAGAGAAGGAAGAGTTGTCCAGTTATTTTATTGCTGATAACCAGGGCCGTGTTGCATTTAGACTAATGTGTATATGCCTGTTTATAAATGGATTTTAAGTTTGTGTTTTTCTTCCTGTTCTTTGTCCAAAGGTCCCCAGGGCAACTGCTGGGAAGTGGTTCTCCCCTGGGATTAAAGCTGCAGAAGTTTCTAGTCACCTATGTTTCTCTTCTTCCAGAAGAAATGAAGGGTATGTCACTAGAGATTTTAATTTGCATTTTAATTTTTAGAGTATTTTGGTACATGAAGGTGTCTGCAGCAGAGACCCAGCCTTATGGTCTGTATATGGTCTCCTCTGCAAGCATTAGCAAACAAGGTTGAGCAACACAAAAGTGCTGGACAGTACCCAGCCCACGCTGGGTTGTCCTTTTCAGCAGAAGATTTAGCTATGTGTAATAGTAGGTTACTGGCCTATCCAGCCCAGGATCCAAACCTGCAGACCTGCAGTCCCACAAAACACACAGAGGCTTATATTAATTTTATGCTGATTGGCTTATGGCTCAGTCATATAACTTGCTAACTCTTAATTCTTAAACTAACCCATGATTCTTATCTTATTTAGCCATGTGGCTTGGTACTTTTTTTTCAGAGAAGCATGGTTGTCTTCTTTCCTCTGCATCTCTGGTGGTGTCTCTCTGGTGTCTCTGTCTTGCTCTTCCTGTTCCTAGAATTTTCTCAGTCTGGTAGCCTCTCCCATACTTCCTGTCTGCCTTCTGACCAATCAGCTTTGAACAGCTATCTACAATGTAACAGAACATCCCACAACAGCTACTATGTAGCTAAGGAGCACACACTAGGATAGTCCTGTACCCTGGAGTTGGCCCACTTCCCTGGTTTGGGGCTAATTTTTCTTTCATTGAGCTATGTTTGGAAGTGAGTGGGCACAAAGCACTGAGACTCTTGGTGCCATGTGGCAGAAGGGCTTATTCCCCTTTGGATCACTGGCTTTTGTGACTTACGCTAGGCCTGGAATTTTTCTCTTATATTTATTTATTGACAGAATGACCAGTGATGTCATGTATTCAAAAGAGGTAAAAATGGTGTGCAGTATCAGGTTTTTAAAGTTGGTTGTCTCAATGACTCTTTTAAAAGCAGTTAGTTTCTAGAGAGGCAGTAGAACTTCTAGAGAGGCAGTAGAACTTAGGCACCCGGTTTCCAGCCTCCTGGGGTTGCAAATTGACAGCAAGGCTGGCATGCCCAGCAAAGCGCTCGGGCCTGGACCTGAGTGGGGTGAGCTTTAAGGGAAGCTTGACTATTGTGCTGAGTGAGGGGCCGACATGAGTCAGGGTGTATTGGATCTGATTAGTGCGCTCAGAAGAGAGAACAGTGCTTAACCTACAGTTCCCACTGCTTCTCCAGGTTTGAGAAGCCTCTGGAATTTTTTTTTCCAAGACATATATATATTTTTTTTTTCAGGTTTCATTATGTAGCTCTAGCTGTCCTGGAACTCACTATGTAGAGCAGGCTAGCCTTGAACTTAGAGATCCACTGCCTCTGCCTCCTCCGGAATGTTGGGATTAAAGCTGTGCTCTACTACACCTGGTTGCTTCTGGGATTTCTAAACAGAGGAAAACAGTGCAATGAACAGAAGCCATTAGCAGAGGAGATGGAGAAAGCACCAACCCTTTGTGTCTCAGAAAAGGACATCAGCCACTGAATGAGACCCACGGAGGGCCTGACATGGCTTTCCAGGAAGGTGTGCCCAGGAGCTGGGTGCTGCCCTATCAGTGGTTCTGGTCCTGTCTTGAGCAGCTCAGAAAAGTGGTCTCCAGCAGCTAAAGCTTTCTCTCTACCTGAGCATGGTTGCTCCTGCCTGTAATCCCAGTTCAGGGGAGCTTGAAGCAGGAGAAGTGCCAAGAATTCAAGCTAATTAGATTGCTTAGGGACACCCTGTCTCAAAACACAAGAGAAACTCTCTCTTTTTTCTTCAATTTAAAAAAACAAAACAAAACAAAAAAACAAAACCACAATTTCCTGATTATCAGATTCTCCACAGGACAGTGGAATCTGTCATACTAAATAGGAATGAAGTTGTAATAATTTTCAAAATAGCTTTATTTAGATTTAATTTATACCCCTTAAGTCTTCATTTATACTCTTTATACTGTTCAGATTAGTATTGCTTATAATATTTAAAATGTGTACATATATTCCATGGTCTATTTCCAAAATACTTCCCTCATTTCCAGAAAGAACCTCATGCTCCTGAGCAGCTGGGCCTCACATCCTGTCTCCCTGTTTTGTGTGTTCCGTGGGTCTCACATAGGGAATTGAGAACGGACCTCTTAGGATCAGCCTCTTCAGGGAGAGGATTTAGGTAGTAGGAGCTTTATTTCTGTGGCTGAGTTGAACTTCACCCTCACTTAGTAGTGGGCTGTTCTCATTTGTCCATCCATAGGTTCGTCCATTGCTCAGTGGGCATTTGTGTGTTCACTATGTGAACAATGTCAATGCAAATGCCCCTATGAATGGTTTTGTATATACCTGTGTTGATTTCTCCTAGTTCTATAGCTGGAAGTGGATTTGGGGGGGGGCAGTCATTCTCTACGTGTTGCCCACGCTGACTTTACCCTTTCCATTCCCACCAGCAGTGTGGGGATTTCAATTTTTTCAGATTCCAACTCTTATTTTTCTTTAGCTTTTAGCCATCCTGGTGGGTCTTAGGTGCTGGCTCATTGGGGTGTTGGTTGACATTTTCTTAGCAAGGGTGTTCCCTGCAGCAATAACGTTTTCAAACCTTTTCCTCCAGGTCATTTCCTGTTACAGTTCATCCAGAGGATGTCACATAGACACTGGTGTGCCGTGCCAATTTTGTTCTTCTCCAAGGCTTTAGCAAGCATGCCCAGATGTAAGGCCCTGGGTAGAGAAGGGCTTCTTGCCCTCAGGTAATTTGTGCACTTTGTGTTCATTTGTTTGCTATGACTTGGTTCATGTAGCTTTGTGTAAGAAAACCTGACATGTTTTTATTCTCATAAATAATTAATTGAACGTATTTTGGTTAATGAATTACTAATTTAAATATATTCCATAATATATGCACTTGGGTTTTGACCACTTTAAGGCTAGTTTTTAAAAAATTGTAAGGACAAATATCAAAACATGATAACAATTAGAAAGTAATTAAAAATATATGAAGTTCTTACTTTGAAAACATTTGCATTTAAGTATATTATTGGGTTTTTTTTCCTTGAGATAGATTCTTATCATGTAGCCCAAGCTGTCTTCTGACTCACAGCCATCCTCCTGTCTCAGCTTCCTAAGCTGGCTTCTGACTCACAGCAATGTTCCCATCTCACCTTCCTAAGTGCTGGAAATAACAGGCACGAGGTACCATGCCCAGTTTTTTTTTTTGTTGTTGTTGTTGAAAGAGATTGGATTCATATTAAAACTGAACTCTTGGTGTGGTGGCTCATGCTTTTAACTCCAGTACTTAAGAAAATGGTTGAGGAGGCACATAAGCCTGAAGCCAGTCTTGGCTAGAGAGAAGTTGAGATCAGTGTGCATTGTATACTGAGACTTTGTCTCAAATAAAAAGAAAAACAAAAATTGTGTTCTGTGTAAGATCATGTTGTAAACTGGCTCTGCAGCTCTTCTGGTGATGCCACCCCTGGTGACAGTCACTCCTGGTGATACCATCCTTGGTGTTGGTCATTCCTGGTGCTGGTCACTTTTGGTGATGGTCATTCCTAGTGCTGGCCGCTCCTAGTGACCATTACTCCTGGTGCTGGTCACTCTTGGTGCTGGCCAGTCTGGTGCTGGCCACTCCTGGTACTGGCCTCATCTGGTGGCAGCACTTCTGGTGATGGTTACTCCTGGTGACTGTCATTACTGGTGATGGTCATTTTGTATGTCAGAAGTTGTAGGCTGTGTAAGTGATTGTGAGTAGTCAGACCTCTCCTGGTTCCTACCCGTGTCCTTGTTTTGAACTAGGGATGTTCTTCAGTGCACCATGATCACACACCAGGTCCTCCTGAGAGGAGCAGCACAGTGCTATCTTCTTCAAACAGCCATGCGTCTGGTGGATGTGGTGAGTGTGCCTGTCCACACACCCATTTGTTAGGCTTTCTCAGGGAATACCTGTGTATACAAGTCTGGCCTGTGATGGTGCTGTCAAGAAGACCTACTGACGGGTTTGCCCTTGGTGTCCAGGTAGAACCTGGACTTGGGGATGTTTGACATCTTCCTCGGTGACAGAGTAGTGTGCAGGAAGCGTTGGCTCTTGTAATGTGGTTGGGTTGTGCTGAACAGTGGCTTGTTTTGTTGTCAGGGGTTTGTAAGGCCTGGGCTGCTTCAGAACCAGGTTCCAGGACAAAGCCTGTGCCCTGAGCTTCTAGTCACCTCTCCTGAGCGCCTTTCCCATGCATTCTCAGAGCCTGGTAGAGGGACCAAGCCATCCTGGGAGACTCCAGGAGAGGCTCTCATAGACACAGAGTCCCAAGGAAGATACCAAGAGCCAGAGTCAGCACATTGCTGGACCACACAGAGTAGTGGAAATGAGGCATCTTTATAGGTTATGTGATCCCTGACTTTGGGATTCATTTTTTTGTCATCTAAATGAATGCATATGTCATCTACCAGTAGGACTTCATTTAATCCAGGGGCTGTGTGTGCCAGCCTCTTGACCTGGCCTGATGCAGAATCATTATTCAGAATCTGTGATCTTTGGGCTATGGAACCACTATGGTTTTCTTCAGTTAGAGGTTCTTTATGTTGCTTGTAAAGTGTCATTTTTTATTCACAGTAATTTTTTTGTTTACTTATTTATTTATTTTTATAGAATAAAGTCTTTTTTATCCATGTATCCCCTTGTTCCAACTTCCTTTCCCCTCCTGACCCCTCCCTGTCAGCTTTCAGCCTCCCTCCTCCCACCCCCCAATCCCCTCCCCAGAAAGGGCAAGATGTCCCAAGGTGGATTAACTCAGCATCCATCCACTTCAGGCAGGTCCGATTTCCTCATCCTAGTACCAAGACTGGATTTGGTGTTCCTTTAGAGGGAATGGGCTCCAAGGTGCCAGTCCAGGCACAGAAACACGATCTCAACCCTCCCCTTGAGGCTCCACATACTGCCCATGTCAGTGGACAGTTGCTTATCCTTGGAGGGCCTAGTTGCTTTTCCTGATGATTTTTAAAGGTTATACTTGTGTTTTCTATAAGATGCTACCCTGATTTTAAAGAAAATGTGTATTTTAAAAATGTTATTCACTCTAGAGACAGAAAGATTGTCTTGAGTTTGAGACCAGCTGGGCTAGATTGTTCACTCCAGGCTAGTCAAGACTGCAGAGTGAGATTCTGTTTCAAAAATCCAAAACTTCCTCTCCCAAAAAGTCACAAAAAAATTACATATGTGTACATAAAAAAGTAAATAAGTAAAAGGATTGACTTTTGGTATAATAGATTGCCATTGAGGAGTTCCCTTTATTTTGTCATGTGTGTGTGGCATGCAAGTGCGTATTTGTGTGTGTGCACACACACAAATGGATATGGAAGCAGATGTATTCTTTTGCACACAGAGGCAGGATCTCTTGGCAAACTTAGACCTTTCTGGTTCTAGCTAGTCTGGCTTCCCAGCTTGCCTGGGATCTCCTGTCTCTGCCTCACAAGTACTAGTGCAGGTGCCACCAACCCTTCAGTTATTGCATGGTTCTAGGGATCTGACGTCTGGTCCTCACACCTGAGTACAGCCTTATGCACTGAACTATTTTCCCAGCTCCTGTTCTTTTGTTTAAACAATGTAACTCCCTGTATCTTAAGGAATGGCATCCTTTTTTTTTTTGGTTTTTTTGTTTTGTTTTGTTTTGTTTTTTGCTTTCAAGTGTTGTGTGCATTGGTGTCAGATCACCTGGAACTGGAGTTACAGACAGTAGTGAGCTGCCATGTTGGTGCTGGGAATTGAACCCAGGTCCTCTGGAAGAACAGCCAGCACTCCCAACTGCTGAGCCATCTCTCCAGCCCCGGAATGGCACCCTTCTTTAGTTGTGTTACTGTTACCACAGAGCTGCAATGTGACTCCAAAAGTTTTTTTTTTTTTTTTTTTTTTTTTTTTTTTTTTAAAACTTTATTTATTTATGTATTTATTTATTTATTTGCCTTGGTGTTTGCCTGGAACTGGAACTACAGACAGTTGTTAGCTGCCATGTGGGTGCTGGGAATCGAACCCGGGTCTTCTAGAAGAGCAGACGGTGCTCTTAACCGCTGAGCCATCTCTCCAGCCCCGACTCCAAAAGTTTAAATTGAGTTTTTTTTTCTGCCTAGGAGAAAGTATCCCTTTCCGATGTGGCAGCTTTTCTCATGTCTCTGAGACAAGAGGAATCCTTGGCACGAGGGACCGTTTTGTGGACGGAGGTGAGTTGCAAAGCAGTGGTTTCTATAACAGCCCTTCCTTCCTCTATGGAACACTCACTAGTCACTATGAAAATGCAGCAGTTTGAAATTGCCGGAAGTTTGAAATTCACTTGCACTGGATTCTGAGTGATCCTCACCAGCTAATATAGTTCTGAAGACAGGAACTACACATTAAGAATTATATTCTTCAGTGCCACTCAACACTAGTGAATGATGGCTTCATAAGATTGTACCCAGCTGTTATCTCTAGTGATTTAAGTTCAGTTTCTGTGGAAGACAGAAGATTGGCTCAGGGAAATTAGAAATGCTTTGTTCTGTTTTGTTTTAAGAATAACATGACCCTGCCACGGTTTTCCTGTCTAGCTCTGTGACTGGCTGCGTGTTAATGAAAGATACTTTAGGCAGTCGTCGACTGGTGGTTCTGATGGACATGAGACGTCATTAAATGCTTACGTGAAGAACCTAGTCCAGGAGTTCGTGAGGTCTCCTGGTTGGGAAAGTAAGTCTGAACTCCTCTTTAGGGAGTGACCACATGTGTTCGCAGTAACTTTCAGATTGATTTGTGGGCATAAACACTTGTGCTATGTGAGTCTGAACTTCTGCCACAGGAGCAGAATCGCTCCCTCCTGGCTTTCTGGCTTCTGAGACTTGAGGATGTAAAGCCAGCTTTGAGGAGCTGTTCAGTTACCAGAGCTGGAAATGGACCCAGTTAATACATGAACTTGTCCGCCAGGGCAAGTGTGTGTGTGTGTGTGTCTCTAGGATGGAAGCTGGTAAATAATACACATACATGGATTTATTTTTCATGCTTTAGAAGCACTTTGTTGATTGTGAACTGATGAAAACCAGTTTATCTGACTGACTTGTATGTGCAGTGTGTGCATGTGTATGTTTGTGTGGGTGTAGGCACTTGTGTGCGTGTGGAGGTTGGGGCTTGACATTAGGTGATTCCTCAGTTGCTCTCCACTTTATTTTCTGAGACAGGCTCTCTCCTTGAACCTGGTGCTTGCTGATTGACCGGCTAGTCTAGCTGGCCAGCTTATCCCCGGGATCTGCTATCCCTGCCTGTCTACCACTCCCACCGGCTTTTACATGGGTGTGGGGATCTGAACTACAAGCTCACCCACATTTGTTCAGAGCTAAGGCTTTGACTCTGAGCCATCTCTTCAGCCCCCCAAACCATTTTCAGAGAGCACACTTTTGGAAGGTTATTTTGCCAGAGTTTTATTTTCATCACACACTTGTGAAAAGCATTCTTCTTTCCTGTTGTCTTTTGCTTTTGCTGTTGTTCTGGTTTGGCCCTGGGCATGCTTGGCAGGTACTCTACCACTGAGCCCCACTCATGGCAGAGACCACTTTTGCAAAAATCTTTGGAGAAAATTTGTCAGCCTACAGGAGTGAAGAATTCCTAAAGTCTTATTAATTAGGATTTCTTTTACATTCCTTTTCGTAAAAGCCCTTAGCAATTTGGGGAAATTGTGCCTTTGAATTTAACACAGCTGAAATCCCCTGCCTTTGTCTCAGATCAGCTCTTTCCATGTAGTTTCTCTCCTCTGATCCAGGCGTGGCTCTTAACTGATCAGGTAATTATTCTTTTAGTCCACGTTTTCTCCTTAGTTTTTCTTCTCTGTTCACTCTCTGTGCTTGAGAGTGTCTTGGGTTAGGCCTGCAGCTAAAGTCAGACCTTCATTGCTGCTAGCACATCACACAAAGTGCTTTGCCCCTCCTGTCAGGGTCAGATGTCTTCTGGGAGTCTCTGCCTGTCTGGGCTTGCTCTGGTTGATTTCCTTGTTTCTCCTTTGCTTCCCCTATAGCTTCCATCTGGAACTCCCTGCACCCCCATGTGCATGCACCCTCTGGAACTCCCTGCACCCCCATGCGCATGCACCCTCTGGAACTCCCTGCACCCCCATGCGCATGCACCCTCTGGAACTCCCTGCACCCCCATGCGCATGCACCCTCTGGAACTCCCTGCACCCCCATGCGCATGCACCCTCTGGAACTCCCTGCACCCCCATGTGCATGCATCCTCTGGAACTCCCTGCACCCCCATGCGCATGCACCCTCAGAGGCTTCCAGTTGCCTCTAGCACAGAAGCAAAGCTCCCTCTGGGTCTCTTCAGTAGGTCTGTCACGGCATTCTCTGCCATCCTTTCTCACATACGTGCATTCCTCTGTTGACTGTTGCTCTCCTCACAGGACCGTTCACACATTCTTGCTCATGTGAGGTTCTTGTCTCGTTCTTCTCAGCTGTCCCCCTCAGCTCTATCGTGCCCAAAGACACTTCGCCTAGTGTGTTCCCCAGGTGCAGACACACCTTTCCAGTGTGGCCCTCGCTGTAACTACAGTTCTGGTATTTTTGACTGAACACTGTCTGTGGTGGAGGAACTGTGTGTCTATAGTGTTCAAGCAGGATCTCTGCACACAGCCGGGACAAGGAGTTGTTTTTATTGTCTTTAAACATAGTACATAATAATGTGTTTCTCTGATGATGTGATGGATTAGGAATAGTCACAAAACTGTTTTCATTTCAGTGCATCATTTTGAAGGAGCTAGTGAATGCCTTTTAATTTTTTTATAATTAAAAAATGTGTGTGTGCGTGCACATATGTGCATGAGCGCCACAGCACTCATTTGGAGGTCAGAAAACAGCTCATTGGAGTCAGCTCTTTTCTTCCCTCCGTGGATGGCCTGGGAATCAAACTAGGTCACCAGGCCTGACTGGAAGCATCTTTACACACTGAACTATTTCTCAGGCCAAGAGTGCTTCTTAAGCTGTAACCTTTACTTTCTTAGCAGGAGAAAAAGGCCCTATGCCAGACTGGCTGGAAGCCAGGCTGACTTCTCTGATGGTTCTGCTGGCTGTGGACGTGGAAGGACTGAAGAACCAATTCAGGTCACTATCTCTTCAGTGCTGAGGGAAAAGGATAATAAGGTTTATCGTGGGTGCTTCGACTTTTTGGTGGTTGGTAGAGTCACCGAGAAAGACCAGATCTAGAATACTAAAGAGATGTTTAATTTATCAGCGGGTTAGTAGAAATAGGGCCGCTTAGTGCTTTCAGGTTGGTAAATTAAATGTCAAGTTTACAACCTAATATGAAATTAGAGAATATATGATGCTTCCTGGTATTAGAAAATTAGACGCTAAGATCCCAGTGTAAATTATAAAGTACATGGCATCAGCTTGGCAGTTAGGAAGAAATGGCCTGAGCACAAGAGTGGAACGTTTCCTCTGTGGTGGCAGTAGTACCAGGGTACGGAGGGACTTCGGCGTGGTATACAGTTGACTTGATGTTGGGGGATATTTGATCACACTGTGAACCCGAGTTTGCATTTGTGTTAATTAAATAAAATTAACTTTGATTCAGGAGGCTGAGTTACAGCTAGTTGACAGGAAGTAATTATAGAGCATCAGAGAATATCTGAAAGAGATAGAGAGATGCACAGGAAGTAGCAGAGAGGGGTTTTGAGTGTGAAGTTTTTATGTTATTTTTGCAGAGCAGAGTGAGGGCGTTTTTTGGGAGATGCCCACAGGCCGCTGCCAGAAAGGCAGGCCAGTAACTGTGGAGTTGCAGATGCTGGCTGAAATAGCAGTAGAATGAGGCTCAGCCACTGTGCTGAAGGTAAAGCAGCACTTGATATATCAAATCCCATCTAGATGAAATTTTAGTGCCAAAGCCATTGGTCATAATAGTTTTATATCTTTAGGGTTTTTCTTTTTATATTTTTTTTAAAAAACAGTTGATGTTACATGCCTTTTATTAGTTTATGATTTTTTAAAATTTATTTATTGCGGTTTCACACATTTGTATGGACTTTGTTTTTGTTTCTCCTATTTTCTTCTCTTCTCCGTTCTCTTGTTTTGCTTTGCAGCAAAACCATTGGTCAGGAGCTCGGCAGTCTAACATATAGCATAGGTTTAGGATTTGTGTCCCACAGTGTGAGGAGTGAACACAGTGGAAAGCCCAGATCTAGAATGGTTCTTCATAGGTGCTAGGCAAGTGCGCCATCCATGGAGTAACTTGTATGACCCCTGCATTAACTTGCTGCGTGAGTACTAGCTGTCGAATGGCCATGCTTTTGAGATGGCTGATGTGGCTGTTCTTTTACCATCTAGTGAAAAGCAGAAGACTCAGAATGTGTTGAGGATCTTCTTAGACCCCCTGCTAGATGCTCTGGGGAAGCTGGGCACCAATGCCTACATGCCCTTGCTGAGGACTGACAGGTGCCTCCAGCTGATGATGAGGTTGCTGCATTCCTGTGTGCCAAGAGGTTCCAGTGGCCAAGACGGTGAGGAAGACTTGGGCTCTGGGGTGTCTTGCTGGGTGTGTTGCTGACGTTGAGAAAGAGAGGAAGGAAGCTCCAGATTTCTTAATGTAAGAATTAGTTCTTCCCATGCATATACCAAGCAGTCCCTGGTGCTACTGGGGATATGGTAGGGTGTCCATCTAATACTCTGGGAAGGTTGTTTACTATCATTAGAATGCTGTTTTATTTCTTCTTCATGTGTATGAGGAAACTTTCAGAAGTCAGTTTTTTCCTAATTATGCGGGTCTTGGGGATAGTTTTACATCATTACGCTTGGTGACATATACCTTTACCCACTGAGCCATTGAGAGAGAGAAAGAGAGAGAGAGAGAGAATGGGTTCTTTAACATTTTACTGATGTATTACTGTTTGTCATCATGAAAGTGCCTGAGGTTGCCTCTGTCTTGCCATGTAGGCAAGAATGACCTTAAACTTGTGATCTTCCTGCTTCTACCTCCTGAGAACTTGGCTTACAGACATGGGTTACCATGCACAGTCTGATATGATGCTAGGATCGAACCCAGAGCTTCCTGCTTGCTAAGCAGGCACTCTGCCAGCCAGGCTACACCTTCAGACCACAAGGTTCTTTTAGGTTTTCAACCTTTTCATTCAAAATATGACTGTCTTGTAAGAAAACTGTGCGTATTTCACATATCCAACGCAGCAGTTTGGGGATGAGTCTAGTGAGGCCTGTAACCTTCCTAAATTTCCGGTTACCCTGCCATTGTTGCTGTCTGTAATTATGGCCATTAGGCCAAGGTCTGCATCCATATGGTCTAAGGCTGTAATAGAGTAGCTCTACTCTGCCCTACCTCCTGACTCTGAGACTTAATCATATAACTGTGTCAGCGCTCCAGCCTGAGGTTCACCCATGGGTTGGCTTTTCTCTGCTCTTCTGTTCTTCACAAGTTTTCGGTTCCGTAGACCCTTGTTGCTTTTTACTTTGTTCTTTGTGCTTTATGGTCATATAGAAAATGGCTGTGGACTCTGAAGCTGAGTATCCCCTGTGTTTTTCTTCTAATAGTCCCAATAGTTTGAGACTTAATGTTCAAGCAACTTTGTGCTTTTGGGCATGTTAAAGAAGGATCTGGTTCATTCTGCATGAACACCTGGCTTACACTCAATGAAGACTCACCTTTGCTCAGGGTGCTGTCTTGGCAGTGGTTTGAGATTAATTGATGTGAACACGGGTTTAGTGACACAGTGTTTTCTTGCTTTGGGGCCCTGCAGAAATGATGTCTACTGTGAGAAGTCTGTTTTTTCCACATAACACACTCTAAGATCCATCCTGTCTCCTGTTGTGGGCCTGTGGTATGGCATTCCTGACTCTAGTCACTGCCTTTCTGTACAGGAGTGTCTGGTATGTTTTGTACCAAAGACCCCACATCTATCAGGTTAATAAAACACATTCTCCCCACAGATGAGGTGTCTACTGTCCTCCAGGCCTCCATCATGTCTACTTCAGAGAGCGTGTCTCAGTTTGTGCTCAGGAGACTCACCATGAACGAGCTACAGAATGTAAGTAGCTTTGAGCATCGATAGCTTTCTCTTGCAGCCTGTCACCGCTATTGCTTTTCCTAGTCCATGTTCACTGGATCAACTGGAAAGGAGACATTTCTTTAGTGTGATGGCTTCTCCAGAAGCCACTTAGGAAGCATAGTCCCTGGAGGCTTCTGAACAGCCCAGTGTGGCAAATGTCCAACAGCACAGTTCTACAGAAGAAGGTTTTGTTTGGCTCTTAGTTGAGTGACTTGGATCTATCATGGCAGGAAGAGCTTATGATGGGATCACACTAGCTGGGGCAGGGTGAGAAGAAGGCAGCTGGTCACAACCTGTGTAAGCAAAAGTAGCTAGACTCTAGCCCTAAGGCCTGCCCCCAGCCACCCACTTCTCCCAGTTAGGTTGCACCTCCTAACATTTTACAACCTCCCAAAACAGCACCACTAGCTGGGGCCAAGTGTTTAAATATATGAGTGTGTGTGTGTGTATGTGTGTATGTGTGTGTGTGTGTGACATTCAAACCAGTGCACCTAGTTTTCATTCTATCAGTATTATTAACTGTGACCTAAGCAAAGGGATGCAGCTCTTCTGAGCCTCATTTTCCTCAGATGATGTGTGTGTTCTTATCACATTTGGATGGATTTGAGCCCATTGACGCATTTGTGTGTAACTGGGACCTGGACCCAGATACTCAGAATGTTAGATTAAGGGTGGGAATGGGGCCATGTGTGTATATGTGTGTATACACACAGACACATGCATAGCACACTTCACTGGTTGAAATGTAGCCAGAGGTGGGTTCAGATGACCTTCTGAATATGTCTATCATGTCTTCCTAAGCACCATAATTTATTCTTTGTAGGACATATAAAAATAATTAAAGTTTTCTTTCTAAGAATACTTAGAAAATACTACTTTGTATAAAAATTTCTGTTTACTATTGTGTACAACCTCTATGGACAAATGTTGAAGCAGTTTGATTGTATAGATCATCAAGAAGGTGATGAGATGTAATCACTTAAAGAACTTTGGTTCAGTGAGATACTCAGCAAGCCCGAGCTAGACCCCTGAGATCCACGTGATGGTAGGAGAGAGCTGGTCATCCACAATTGAAGATTTTTCTTTCTCTCTCAGTGCTTAGAGTCAGAGCAATCAAAGTTAGGGTTCATATCTCCCAAAGCACTGTCGATATTCCTGTCTCCAATGTGTGGGTGAGAAGACAGGCCTCAGGAGACCGAGGAATTCAGCTTTTATCATGGAAGCAGCCTAGCTCTCCCAGAATCTTCTGTGTCCCGTCTTCCTGTCCTGTCCCATCCCCTGTCCCCCGGTTAGCTATGAAGTGTTAGGTGAATTGTTGGACCTTAAATTGGAATTAGGTCATTCCTCCTTCCCTTGAGGACTGATGTCAGTTAACAGTGAACTAAGGCATGGGCTTTGTAATCACTGCTGTTACTGATGGTGAAGAGCCAGCCCTAGCATGGAAGAGCTGGAGAAGCTGGTTATCTACATAAGACCTGTGCAGGCAGATGGCATGGGCCCACCAACTTCTAACATGGAGCGGGGAGTGCTCTCAAGGCCGCCTCTTTTTGAAGGTATCTATGTATCAGTTGCTAGGAGAAGGAGAGAGACTTTTTTCAGAGGTGTCGCCCCTGGTAAGTTGCCCGTATTTTCTCCTGTAAGCAGCCTCTCGCGCATGCTCCTGAGACAGTAGAAGAGATCATTGGAAAGCGGAAGGCCATTGGCAGAGGTGAAAAGACTAGAGAGGGAAATTGTAGTGGCCACACAAAACTCGCTATATACGAATGAAAATACAGCTACTCCTTGCTATGTATGTTGCTAGCTGTTAAAAAGAAAAAAGAATTCATGGAACAGTTTCTGTCTCCCAAGGCTTCCTAGCTGATGAGGGTTCAGATGCTGTGCTGGGAAAGGTGTCATCGGGTTCTGAGAAACTCCAGACTTCAAAGAAAGACATCCTTAGCCTACATGAAGATATTCTGGACACTGCGTGATGGAATGGTTTCTCTTCGGTGTCTTGTTAGTGCATTTAAATGCAGGGATTGCTTCCTCTGAATTTAATTGTGTAAAGTCACAGGTCCCATTGACCTTAGGTGTCCTGACTTTTGCTGTAGGTGGCTGATCTGGACCGTTGTCAGCTATACCTGAAGGTGTTGGCTGAGCTCATTAGTCTCCAGGTGAAGCTGGGCTGGAAAGCAGGAAACCCCATCCGCCAAGTCATTTCTCCTTTGAAAAATGCATGCATCCACCATCTGCAGGGGACTGCGGATGGACAGGTAATCCTCCTGGGCTGAAGGTGTATCATGTACAGCAAGGAATACATATTTGGTTGCTACGTTATATTTTGCAATTATGAAAAGGACTTTCTGAAATTTGGTTGTTAAGATCCTGCCTGCAGGTACTAATACTGTGGGAAATAATGGAGATCTGATAACTCTCTCTCTCTCCCTCCCTCCCTCCCTCACTCCCCTTCCTTTTGCTGGTTTGAATACAGAACTTCATATACTCTAAGCCAGGTTTTAATCTTTTTCACTTTTTCACTTGTGACCCCCTTTATGTCTTTCACTTTTCTTTTTTCTTTTTTAAGACAAGGTTTCTCTGTGTCGCCCTAGCTGTCCTGGAACTCATTCTGTAGACCAGGCTGGCCTCAAACTCAGAGATCTGCCTGCTTCTGCCTCCTGAGTGCTGGGATTACAGGCTTGTACCACCACTGCTTGGCTTCTCTTATGACCCCTTTTTATTGAAGAAACTTTTTCATGAACCTTGGTATATAGGTCTAAAAAATGGGAACACAAATTAAGCATTTGTAGTTAATAAACCATAAAGAAATTTATTTTAAAACAGTTCTTTTGTTTGCATTAAATTTAGTCCTTATTAAAGAAGACAGAAAATTTCATACTAATGAGGTAGATGTGCTTGTTTGTCTAACAGTACAGTGCAAGGATACACTAATTTATGCTCACGTGCTGAGGAACCATTGTAGGAACACATTTAAGTCTTTGTTTCCTGTAATTGAGCCTATGTTTCTCTAAGAACTGAAAACTTTGTACACACAACACTGTTTATAAGATACAGTAATTTCAGTCTGGGCCTAGGTGTGTCCAGCAGCGTTCACTGGCTCTATGTGGTATGAAGTCAGGGTGAGAGTGATGTATGTTCAGAACCAAGGCTGCCATGAAGTCCCACAGTCAGTATGCACATGCGTATTAATAAACACCGTAGACTCATCACGTTTGATTTTTAATTAATTTTGAGTCCTTGTATATTCAGAAACCTCTCTGTTGTCAAAGTTTTCATGATCCTACCTTCAGTTATGCAGCATTTGAATCATAACCTACAGTTTAGGATGCTTTAAAGTGCTGGGCATGTGTCTTACCACTGAGCTATCTCAGTGCTCCTCCACCTCATCCTATTTAAACTTGGAGATTACTCAGGCTGACCTTGAACTCTCTTTGTAGCCAAGACAGACTTGGAACTCATGATCCTGCCTCAGCCTCCTGAGTAGCTGAGTTTATAGGCTTGTGCCTTCATACCTGGAAATGCTTCAGTCTTAAAATCGTCTCAGTGCAGATATGGGAGGTGTCTTAGGTCCTGCTCATATTGGTGCAGTACAGAACCTTATCATTAGCTTTAAATTACAGCCCCCTTCCCAGGCTTCCGGGCCAGCTGTCCACCCTTCCTCTCTCTTCTCATGGCACCCTTGCTGCAGCTGCCCCTAAGCTACCACATAAAGCTTCTCTGTCATAAGTATGTGCTCCTTACTTACCTGACAGAAGTGACTTAAAGGAAAGGTTCTTTCTTGCTTAGCATGTAAGAGATAAGAGTTATGATGGAGGAGGTGTGGTGTGTAGCTCCTTGTTAGTGGGACTATGGGTAGAGCTCTTGACATCATAGCAAATCAGTAAGTAAAGAGCTCATACCAGAACCCTCTTCAAGGCTGGCCTACCCCCCAGTGACCCACTCTTGCTAACTAGAGTTCTACAACTACCGAGATGGAACTACCAGCTGAGGACCTTGTTCATGGGAGCCTGGATTATTTCCTGCTTGGACCATAGCACCTCCTGCCTGAGGCTTCCATCTGACTTGGTCCTTCCGGGAGAGCAAGTATTAGCCTCTTGGATCAAGGTCTCTCTTCTCCCTTAATTTCCCCTATGTTCCTTGTGCCTACACAGTGCTGTTTACTTCTTTCTTTGTAGCTTGTGTTGTGCTTTATGCAGATATGTCTGCCCTGGAATTCAGTACCTAGAGGCATTACTTAAACATAACAGAGAAAGGCAGAGTGGTTAAGTCCAACTTTAGAGGCTGGCCCCTAGGTTCAAACCCTGAGGAGTCCAGGCATTGTTACTCACAGACAGCTGATCTATCTCATAAGGAGGTCTAGACAGCTCTTATCATAGAGGTTGAATTTTTTTTTCTTACTTGCTGAAAACTAACTGTCATTTTAAACTGGCAAAGAGCCATACTTTTGAATTTATTTATTCCACTGATGTTCAGGAGTGACAAGAACATGAAACGTCTCAGCCTTGCAGCCCTAGTTGCCTCAGACTGAGACTTGATTTCCTTGCATCAGGGTCATTCTATCCTCTGCAGGAACCAACCCTGGGTCATCAGGTGCAGAGAGTAGTCAGCATGGCCACCCTGGCAGCTCTTTGTGAGGCTGTGGACCAGCACCCAGTACTGCAGTTGGATTCTCCTGATGCTGAGCCCATGGACAGGTTCCTGTCAGCTCTTCCACTCAATCAGATGCTGCAAAAGCCCCGTCTGGAGGGACAGAACTGTGTGCATCCCCTGGAGAACGGCAGGTAAATGAGGAGCGTCTTTGTTAGGGGTTAACAGTCTTGGTTTTGTTGCAGTCATGGTCGTTGGTGGTCTCTGGTGGTGCTTGTGGTATAGTGAAGATGAAGCTCCATTTTTGAAGAGCGTACACCATTAGATTCTTCCTCTCCTTTGTCAGGAACCTGCTGGCCTCTCTCATTTAGTTTTCAGTGAATCTCTCAAGACTTTGGAAATGCCTTTCAGAACCTTTAAGTCTGTGGGTTTGCCTCAGTGTTTGTGGGTAGGTAATTTGATGTATGTGGCATATATCCTTTATCGCCATCTGTTTTCAGTTGCTGTAACAGTATATGTGAGCCTGGGTAGTTTATAAGGAAACACTTACTGGTTAAACACTTACTGGTTTGGAGACTGAAAAGCCTATAAATGTGGCACCAGCATCTACCTGGATCCTGGAGGGGCCTTCATGGTGCTTTACCTCCTGGGGCAGAAGTTGGAAGAGCCTCCACCTCCCACTTCCCTATCTACAGAGCCAGGACCGCTTTCAAACCACCCTTTGTTTTGCTTCTCTAAGGAACAGAACCACATGCCAAAGAAATGAAAATGACTTTGGGAAAGTGTGTGGCTTAGTATCTTTTCTTTTAAAAATTTCAGTGTTTTTGAAGACTCCTCATCTTCTCCACAGTGGGGGAGAGTAGTGTCACAGTATCTGCACGATCAATGGGTCTGCCTCTCCTTCCTGCTGAGAAAGCACTACCTCCTTATTCCAGCCACAGAAAGTGACATGCTGGAGCACTTTCTCCCTGCTGTGGAGATGCCTGTGCAGACCCTGCGGTCAGCCCTGGATGTCCTCACAGTTCTCCCTGTGGGCTGCATCTTACCTGTGTTCCGCTGCCTGGAGGTGCTGGTTCCCAAGGTGAGACAGAGGGAAAGGTGAATTGGGTGATGAAGAAACAGCAGATTTTCTGAGGTAACTACCGTGTATATCACCGTCTTCTTCCAGCTTCTGACTTCCGAGGAGTCACTCTGCATAGAATCTTTTGACATGGCTTGGAAAATTATATCTTCCTTGAGCAACACTCAGCTGACGTTCTGGCCTAACTTAAAAGCTTTCGTTCACTTTGTTTTTGATAATGAAATTCTTACCATCGCTGCAAAACTCAAGGGCCAGGGATACTTCAAAATAAAAGAGGTAATTTTTTTCTTTACATTTTGTAGGACAAGGGACAGAAGAGGTGTGTTTGTAATCAAGTTTTAGGACTTGGGCTTTGGTCTCAGAATGTGTTCTTGAATGAGATGAGGAAATATGACAGAGACAGGGGCCCAGGATAGGGCCTGATTCCCACCTTCCCTGATGTGTTACTTAATTCTAGCTGCTGGGACCAGATAGTCAATGAGGAGAGGTTGGCTTTGGCTCACAGTTTCAGGGGATACAGTCCATTGTGATAGGGAAAGAATGTGGCTGCTCTGTCTGTATCGGAAGGAGAGGGAAGCAGCAACTTCTGACATGTTAGTTAGTGCTCTCGGAAACAGAACAGACCAAAGCAGGGCCAGGCTGTCCCCTCAAAAGCTCCACCTGTGGGGCCACTTGACATTCAGACCACAATCTTCCCCTCATGTTCAAACAGTAGTTAAGATCTTGAGTCACAGCTGGGGGTGGCAGTGCAAGATTTTAATCTTAACACTCTGGAGGCAGAGCTGGTGAATCTCTTTGAGTTAGGGACCAATCTGGTCTATATATATTGATGTCCAGGTCAGTCAGAGCTACATAGTGAGAAGACCCTGTCTCAAAACAAACAAAACAATAGTATCAGTAACAACAAAAATAAACTCGACTCATTTGGCAGGTTAAGGATTGGGAACTCAGAGAGAGTTGGGTGGTCTGGAAACCCCATTCCTCCTGTAGGATGGCAGGAGCATGGGTGCAGCGCTGAGCTGTTGTGCTGACACTGAGGTGCATGGCAGGCACATCTGTCTTTCCACTTACTTTCTTTTCTGTAGAGAAATGCAGGATTTTAAAGGCCTTTTGTTTTCTGGAGGTATGGACAACCTCCTGAACTTGATTTTCCACCATCCACAGATTCAGCCAATCAGTAGGAATATTTGAGAGCCAGAGAGATGATTCAGTGGATAAAGACACTGCTGCCAAGTCAGAAAACCAGAGTTGGATTCCACCCACCTGGTAAAAGTTGGGAGCAACTCCTGAACATTATCCTGTTTTCCACACATATCCCGAGGCACTTGTGTGCCCCTCCCAAAGGAAATGAATGTAAAAAATTTTAAGTAACATTTAAAAAAGAATATTTGAAAAATTTTGCCTCAGTACAGCTTTTTCATTATTTATAAAAATATGACAACTATTTATACTGTACTGGATATTATCAGCAACCCAGAGATTATTAGAAACCTGGTGTCAGCCTTTGGGTACTACAACATGACATCACCATCTTTTTTTTTTTTTTTTTTTTTTTTAATTTAAACTTTATTTATTTGCCTTGGTGTTTGCCTGGAACTGGAACTACAGACAGTTGTTAGCTGCCATGTGGGTGCTGGGAATCGAACCCGGGTCCTCTGGAAGAGCAGACGGTGCTCTTAACCACTGAGCCATCTCTCCAGCCCCAGACATCACCATCTTATAGACATATTAGGACAGCTGTAGCCATGGCCTAAGTAGTGTCTGATCTAAAGTAGCCATAGTGTTGCCATATGGAGGCTTCATTCATACTGTACACTGGTTTATATGAACAGGGCTTGAAGCCTCTGCAGCTTTTGCCATCCAGGGGCCTTCTGGAGCGGTTTCCCAGGCTGTGAGGGATGGCTGCACTTACATATTTACAGCCCCTCCTTCAGCAGTAAGGATGACCCAATGGGATTCCGCCCTGCTGGAGATTCAGGTTGGTTCCCAATTCTGTCCTTAATACATGCTCACCGTCCTGCCCTTCTGCCCACTGTGGGATACAGCAGGAGACTGTGAGCTTCACCTCCTGGAGCATTGAGGTCTTATTTTTGCAGCGAAAGGCTGCCTCTTCCTTCTCTGTCCTTGACACATTTCTCCTAGAGAGTTCTGGATGGATGGCTTGGCCAGGAATACCGGACTTAATATTTACACTCTTGAAACAAAGTTTGTCTGAAAATATTCCAATAGAGTTTGGTTTTGGATTTTTCAGATAAATTTATCACACAACTCTTATTTAAAATGTCAGCATGTAAATATGCTGCACATAAAAGGAAAATATTCTAAAGCAGATTCTGAGAGTTTTGTTTTCCATGTTGAAACAAACCCCTTTGTAGGTTGACATCAAAAGCTGTATGTATTCTGTATTCAGTATACAGAGTTCGGGATCAGGCTGTGTGATGACTTTTCTCATTTTTATAGCAAAATACCTGACAAAAGCAACTGAAAGGGGGATGGGAAGTTCTTTTGTTGTTTTTTGTTTTGTTTTGTTTTTTCCCTGGTTTGAGGACACAGTCCATCATGGTAGGAAGGCCTGGCAACAGGATCCCGAGTCAGCTGGTCACTTGGCATCCACAGTCAGGAAGCAGAGAGGTGAATGCTGGTGCCCGGTTCACTTTCTCCTTTTCCTTCAGCCCAGGACCCAGCCTGTAGACTGCGACTACCACATCCAGAGTGGATCTTTTGTGTTCATTTAAACATCTCTGGAAACATCCGCACGGCACTCATAGGCATATAGCTTCACATCTATTGTCAAGTTGACTTTAAAGATTAACAGTCCCAGGCCAGGAGGGCTTATTTCTTTAGGAACCATCATCAGAAAGTAATAGTTTTTAGAAAACCTATTATACTACCAATTATAATCAATATTATGCTGCTAATTTTCTTGTAAACTTCCCTGGTCAAATGTTAACCTGAGTGTTGTGTTTCATTTCAGATTATGTACAAGATAATTGAAGTGTCCTCCATAAAAACAGGGGTCTTCAATGTTCTGATTCGTCACTGCTGCCAATGTTGGCTAGCAGCTGCTTCTGATGTGTCCCAGGGGTCATTCTCCAGTGCTCAGGATTACAGTGACCTTATCCTGGAAGCCTGTGTGTTTGGAACAGTGTTTAGACGTGATCAGAGGTAAAAATGCCACTATGTCAACTTGTTACACATGGGTGGAATTACATCTGTGCTAAGCTTTCAACCAGGAGGTTGTAGTATTAGCTTTTTTCCTCTTCTGAATCTATTGTTTTTTTCCTTCCCACATTCTTAAGACTTATTCAGGATGTCCAAACCTTCATAGAAAACCTTGGAGAAGACTGTGCGGCAAACGTCATCATAGAGAAGTAAGTGTACCCCATTTCCTGGGTCTCGATGCAGGTGAGACCTTCCACTTGACCTAACTTCTATGGCAGTGTGCATTCATAATAATAATAAAAAAGGTTTATTTTTATTTTATATGTATGGGTAAGTTTTGACTGCATGGATACCTTCTGTGTACCATATGCATGCTAGGTACCCTCAGAACTTAGATGTAACTGCCAAGCCATCTCTCTAGCTCCATTATTTATAAGTTAATAAAAGTTTTATCATTACGTCTATTTTAATCAACGTGCTATATTAATTGCTACTGTTATCTTCATTATTATTTTAGTGGCTAAATGTCTGACAAAGAACTTAAGAGAGGTTTGATGGGATATAGTCCACTGTGGCTTTCGGATTGGCTTATGGTTTATGGCATTAAAAGCTTGGTAGCAGAGAGAAATAGGAAGTGAAGCTGGACTGTAAACTTTAAGGACCGCCCCAGTGACCTACTTCCTTCAACTAGGCCTTGCCTCCCCAGGGTTCTACAAATCCTTAGGAATGCGCCTTCAACACATGAACCTGAGGTGCACTTTCCCATCCAAACCATAACATAAGCCTTCAGAATGTTCTAAAAATAACAATATTCTTTCCTTATCTATTTTATTTATATCTTCACTATTTTCTGTGGGGTGGTATATTGTATATTTAGTAAAAATAGTCTTGAATACAGAAGATAAGCCACCCGCAGAGCCAAGCCATGAAGGTCAGGGAGTGGTGATCCACACCTTTAATCCCATCACTTGGTTGACAGACTGGTCTTGATCTCTGTGGATTCAAGGCCTAGCATCCAGATAGTAGTAGCACATACCTTTAATCCTAGCTTTAGGAGAATTGAAGCCAGAAGTAAAATAGCTAGACAGGGGAAAGAAATGTAAGGCAGAAGAAGGAGAAATTCAGCATTCAGTCTGAGGGACCAATCAGTCTGAGGACCTGTTCAGCCTGAGGAGTTGGCTATGGTTTGTTTCCTCTCTCTGACATTCCAGCTTTTTCCCAATATCAGCTTTTTATTATAAATAAATAGAATTTGTGCAGTATGTTTAAGTTAATAAACTTTTAGAAATTAAGTGCAGTCTAGCCCAAGTAAAGACACACCATCAGATAACATAAGATGGATAACTCATGGATAACCACTGGATGGAGGAGGAGTGGAGGCAATCAAGTACACTTTATTCTGTAACCCTTTATTTGGTTGTAAAATGTATCATCAAATTCATACTTGTCATTTTAACAAGTAAATATGTTATACACAAAAATAGAGTGAATGAAAGGCCTTGAGTGTTTGAAGCCCTTTCATTGGAATTTAATTAACATACAAAATTTATACAAAGTTAATGAGTGTGGGGTAGGTCCTGAGGGTATACTCCATGAGAGTAGATTGTTTCTATCTGATTGAACTTAAATCTATTTATTCTTTTTGACAGAAGGGCTTGTGCCATGGTAAACATGTAGTCAGTTCTCTTCCTCCTTTCTGTGATTTTTGAGGATGGGATCAGGTGGCAAGGCTTGTATGTCTGACACCTTTACCCAGTGAACCTTCTCTTACAAGCCCTAAGATGAAAAGCTCCAAAAATTTCAAAAGCTTAAAGTCGTATTTTCTCATTTTCTTTCAAAAACCTGCACATATGTTTGAAAGATGAAAAGATTATTACATCATTTATTGTGATTTAAGACTGGCAAGTGGTTACTGTGTTTATAACTGGTGTTCACTTCAGAGCTAGCTGTAGCTTAAGTTATCTGCCATGCTTCCTTTAGTGTGAGCATTGTTGTAATTAATTATTTTCAGAGGCTTTTATCTATGTGTTTATTTATTCGTGTGTAGTTATGTATGGGTATGTGCATAAAGAGGCCAGAAGAGCATTCTGGATCTCCTGGAGCTAGAGTTCCAGGCAGATGTGAGCTTCCTGATGTGGGTAGAACTGAACTCAGGTCCTATAGATGGTTGGTACATCCTCTTAAACAAACCAAGTCATCTCGCCAACCTAATTAATTGCTTTCAATTTCTTTTATTAGTTTGCTGGACTAGTTTAGCATAGTTGTCAGAATGTCACTTTCTAGTAGGTGTTGCCAAGTGTTTATTATTACATTAGAGTGATATTTATTAATATTGTAAGGGTTAATCAGAACTGTGGAAATACCAACAGTTTCACATTGCTACAGTTAAGCAGGCATTCAGAGTGCTTCCTGTATAGGAGGCAGAGACAGGCTATAGAGTTGAGAGCCCAGATCCTAGGGTCTGGGTCTGCTATGACAGCATTATCAATAGGGACAGCTTTAGAGTGTGTGTCTGTGTCTGTGTCTGTGTGTCTGTGTAGATCCTTGTGGAGTGGGTGGATTTATTTGTTTATTTGTTGTGGCTTGGTGCCTCCCATTTCAAAAAGATGTTCATTAAGTATAGACCTTCTTAATCTCAAGCGCATTTCAGAAGAGGACTTGATACATTTGGTACAAACAGTGGATGCATTTTTTTCTATTTCTAAAACATATTAACATAGTTTATCATTTTATATTTTAAGCACTAAGAGAGAAGATTATTATGTGAGAATCTGTGCTGTCAAATTCTTGTGTCTGCTAGATGGCTCCAACATGTCCCACAAGACGTTTTTAGAAGATCTTGCCATCAAGCTGCTGGATAAGGTAAGGAGGATCCCTTGTCCTGCTTTGAACTAACTCTGCTTTCAATAGGTCACGGTCTGGCACTTGCTCTTTATTTGACCTGAACATGTAGAGACAGACATGGAGTAGTTCTAAACACCTTTATCCCAAAAAGCCTGAAGGTGATGTTCTGTAGTTTTGATTATGGCTCAGTTACTGTCTACCTCAGGCTGTCTGGTTTGGTTCCCTTGACCCAGTGTATCTCTGGTTGCCAGTCCAACAACGCTGTGTTTACTGTGCCACAGCCACACACTGTATGTGGAATGGAGCAAGGTAGCAGTCACCCAGGAAGGGCACCCTGAGAGGACCTGAGGATGCTGGAACACTGCTGTGTTTGTTTCCTTTTCTTACGACCACAAAAAGAGACCTGACCAAAGCAATTTAAGGAAGAGAGGGTTTTTTCAGGCTCCTGGTTTGGAGGGTACAGTCCATAACGACCAGGAAGGCATGAATGAGACAGCTCTGGTGAATCCACGTTCAGGAAACCAAGAGAGATGAATGTCAGTGTTCAGCTCACTGTCTTCTCTAGGCAGTGCAGGAACCCAACCCACCATGTCAACAGCCCACAGTTAGAGTGGGTTTCCCTACTTCCACCTAACCTAGAGACTCCCTCACAGGCATGCTTGGTGGCTTTTCTCTTCAGTGATTCCACATGGTGTCAAGTTGGTGTGCTAACCAACACAGGCACCTGTGTTAAGTCTCGCTGCTATTGATATTGTCAGGCTTAGATTGGGTTCCTGATGTTTGTGTAGGATTGATGGAAATTTCTTACTCATCCTAGATCACCTGCCAAATCACTTATAAATGACCATTACAGTGTCTGAAGGATGGGTTTCGTAAATCTGGGAGAAAATAGAAAGGAAAACATCAAATGTGGTCAGTATGAGGATGGAATCCAGGGCCTTGCATATACCACTGAGCTGTGTCCTGGTCTTCCTTATTCCTTGTATAAACGGTTACGCTCTGCTATCTGGTCTTGTAGATGCTTGAGTGACTGGGGAACCCACTTAGTCACCTGTCTTCAAGCAGGCCTGTTTCCTGAAGGGAGAAGGCATATTAAACCTAGGAAGAACTTTCCATGGAAAAACCTCTCCTGTCCTCCCGCTGTGGGAGTGGATGTGGGGGTTGTCTCAGAGGAGGTGGTGTTACACTGGCTGCCTCCAGGCTGAGTAGAGCCGAAAGTAACGGAGCAGAGAAAGGTCACTGAGAAGTTGTGGGAGGCATACCCACTTTAGATGGAAATGGCCCTGGAAGTGCCTGGCTGGCTTTTCATCTTAAAGGACTCTGATACTATGTATAACATTCCTCAGTGGTTTCTCAGCTCAGCAGTGACTGTGACAAAGTTAACCCGAGGAGCTGAAGCTATAGCTTGGTAATAGAAAAGGAGTGTAACCGGAAGTTTTCCAGTGTCGCACAGTCGCTTTGTCCCAAATAAACATACAGGGGCTTATATTAATTACACACTGTTTGGCCTATGGCTCAGGCTTCTTGCTAGCTAGCTCTGGCATCCTAAGTCAGTCCATTTCTATTAATCCATGTTTGCCACGTAGAGCATGGCTTACCTGTGTTTCATTACGTTGTGCTCCACAGCAGCTGCTCTAACTCTGCCTTTCTCCTTCTTCTGTCTCTCTTGGATTTCCAGCCTGGCTGTCTCCTGTCTTGTCATAGACCAGAACAGCTTCTTTATTAACCAATGGTAAGAACACATATTCATGGTGTACAGAAAGATTATCTCCCATCAAAGGAGTCTCTGAGCACAAATCCTGCAGAAGGTGGGCTGCCTGGCTGATTCTGCTGAAAGCCAGAAAGCAAAGTTCTAATACAGAAAGGCTGGATACTATCATCTTGTGTCTAAAGGTGTCATTGACTGTTTGGCTTAGTGACATTGGAACTGAGTTGCAGATTCAAATTCAGGTGGGACAGAGGGGCAAAAACAGAAGTGTATGTTGCTTTGTAACACCTTTCATATTTGAAGTCGTCACTGATTCTTAGTCACAGGTAGTCACAGGTATGGTAGGTGGCTTACTCCTGATTCCACCCCGTCTCTCCAGGATGAGTCAGCATCTAAGTCCAGAACTCGCTACCATGAGAACTCTCTCCAACACCGGGTGAAGAACCGAGTGTGGCAGATGCTGCTTGTTCTGTTCCCCAGATTTGATCAGGTATGAAGTTCTCATGCTTAGGTTTGGCGGTGTATGCCTTTAATTTCAGCAAGGCCGGAAGATCTCTGTGAGTTTGAAGCCAGACTGGTCTACAAAGCAAGTTCCAGGACAGTCAGGGCTACACAGAGAAACCCTATCTTGAAAAACAAAACAATCTGTGTATGAGAGAGGCAGAGACAGACAGAGAGAAGCTGCCTGCTGTGAAGCATGACAGTCGGAGTTCAGTCCTTAGGATCCACGTGGTGGAAGGAGGGGACTGACTCCTGAACGGTGTTCTGACCTCGCTGTGTATATGTGCACATACACATGAACATACACATACACTCGTAGATGTACACATACAATAGCTAAATGTAGTTTTTAAACAATGAGTATTTTTGCCATTTTTCTACCAAAAGTTAGTATTTAAGAATAGTTTTCCTCTTTAAAAAATATAGCAGGCATCACTTAAATATGCTGATATAAGTTGTTTTCTACTTGATGCTTACACATGTGTTATCACTCAGGCAGAAGTATGATTGTGAAGGGAGGGGGGGTAAATTTGGAGTTCAAGGTCTAGGCCAGATAACAGTTGGGGATAGAAGGGAGGGGTGGCCATGGAGCTGGGAGACCAGAGGGTAGGGGAATGGACGAGCTGTCAGGAAAAGCAGCTTTGCTCCACTAACCAATGTTTTTTCTGTGTTGTGGGGTCAGGTGTGAAATAAGGCTACATATGAAGGTGTTAGCAGTTGGCATCTGTACTGGCCTTCCCTTTGGATCCTGACAGGATATATCCTCTATGTTCCCTTGTAAAAGGCAGGCCTTGCCCATCTCCTGTCTGTTTCTTTATCTTTCTTTGTTCTCATCCCCAGAGACCAGTCTCTGCCCCCTTCTTTCCCCTCCCCCCATTAAACCTCCCATGTGGGCCCTGTTGTCCAGTGGTTAGGGTTCTCTGCTCTTACCACCATGGCCCAGGTTTGATTCCCAGTCAAGGAACCAAATGTTATGTTTTTAAAAAAAGGGAGTGGGGGCTGGGGTTAGTGAAAGACCCTGCCTCAAAAAAATAAAGCAGAGAGTGACTGAAGAAAACACCTGACATTGAAGACCTCTGGCCTGTCTCCACACTTATGTGCCCACATCCACACAGACTTGCACTTAGAAGTCCATGCACACATGAACATTTCCATGCGCATGCACTACCCACATAAGTGAAATAAGCATATATCTAAAGGAATTATTAGACTTTTGTATCTGTCCCTGTAAATATGTAGGTGATCAAAACCTTTGCCATAGAATTGATCCTAAGTAAACAGGAAAGTTCTCAGTAGAAACACGCCAGCATAAAGTCAGTCCTATTTATTTTACGTGTGTGTGTGTGTGTGTGTGTGTGTGTGTGTGTGTGCCATGTGTGTCTGTGTACTGTGTATGTGCAGTACCCACAGAGGCCAGAAGAGGGTGTGGCATTCCCTAGAACTGGAGTGGCAGATGATTGTGAGCTGTGAATTCTGGGAGGTAGATCCAGCAGGTCTTCAGCAAGAGCAGCCAGTGCTCTTAACCACTGTGCTATCTTTCCAGCTTCGGTTGAAGTTTTTTGAAATTTAAAAGGAATACCATGTTAACAATTTAATTTATGTTTTCTCCCTCAGAACTTCTTGAATAAAATTATTGATAAGATTTTTTATGCTGGCTTCACCAACAATCAAGCATCTATAAAATATTTTCTTGAGTGGATTATTATATTGATTCTTCATAAATTCCCTCAGTTTCTTCCAAAGTTCTGGGATTGTTTTACTTATGTAAGTAAAGATTTTCATCATTCTGTTCTGAACTAGGCATTGGTTTGACTGGGTGGAGGTGTGTCTGTAAACTTAGGGTACTGTCCCAAGGGCCAGTGAGACCTTTATCTCCTCTGTCCCGCATCTTTATCTTGCTCTTTCTCTGGCTCCCTCTGTGTTCTGACCTCAGTGCCCACTCCTGAAACACGCAGGTTCTTCCTGTCCCATAGGCCTGACCCAGGAGCATGGTACACGTGAGCCCATCCAGTGCTGTTTAACCCCCAATGCTGCTTGCATTGCACTGGGCTACAGGGAGTAACCCTCCTGTTTGGTTCTCAGTCTTGTGCCCTACATGTGGCAAGCCCGGGTCACTTCAGGGAAGAGGGCAGGGTCTGCCTCCTGCCTCTGCTTGCTCAGAGTCCAGAAGCTTTTACTCATAGAGAGCCCAAAATGACAATTCTCTACCTCATCTTGTGTCAGGGTGAAGAAAAACTTAAAACCAGCATTTGTACATTTTTATCTGTTTTATCACACTTGGACATCATCATTCAGAATATTCCAGAAAAGGTGAGTTTTAATTATTTGCAAGAAGAATTTATGAACTTGGTGTTCTAAAAAGGGATGTATTTATGCCACTTTGGAAGACATTTTTTTTTTTTTTTGCATGATTAGTTCTCTTTAAAATGTGTTTCATCCTCATTTTTTTATTAGTTCGTTAAGAATTTCATACAATGTACTGTGATCGTATTCTCTCCTTCCTCAGCCCCTCCCAGAGGCACCCTCTTCTCGACCTCCCCTATCTATCAGGTATCCTGGCGGGGCTCTCCAGTGCTCCCTCCGTCTCCCGCCCTGCTACTGTGTACAAGGAAAAACTGCTTTCCCTCACATATCTCCGTCACACTAAGTTCACAGGTGATTCCTGTTGGTGTAAATGACTTTTATTTTTATTCAAGTATTTAAATAGGGTTTGCCATTTTGCACTGCTAGCCATTCAGGTTTTGTTGGTGGTATTGGTATATTTTTATCAGTTTTTTGAAATTTCATAGATGTATTTTGATCACATTCATCCCCCAGTACTCCCAGATCCCCGCATCACCCCTCCCTTCTCAACCTAATGTCCTCTTTATGTTTTTTATTTTTTTAAATATAATTCATGAGGTCCAGTTTGTACTGTTCATGTTTTCCTGGATATGGTGCCCTCCACCAGAGTGTGGTTGATAAACCAGGGGCCACACCCTTAGATGGACTCTTCCTCCATCAGAAGCTGTCACTGTCAACTGCTCCTCAGCTGGCAGAAGGCTCATAAGCCCCTTCTCAGTGGAGATTCTTTAACTAACACTGGTGCAGACAGACTTAGGCGTGGTCACGTGGAGCCCATGTGCCCGGTCCTTCTCTGTGTCCTCACTTTAGAGTCTCATGGCCTCTGTGTGTGGGCCCTGACATTATTGGCAGATACAGGTGACAGCTTTCACAGTTGTTTATCACAGAAAGATGGCCCTATGTGCCATCTGTGTGTGTGCATGGGGGAAGGGAGTATACGCACACATGTGTAGTCTGATTTTTTTTTTAAGCTACTCTTTTTTAAAATTAGATTTATTCAGGGCTGCAGAGACGGCTTAGAGGTTAAGAGCACTGACTGTTCTCCTGGAGGTCCTGAGTTCAATTCCCAGCAACTACATGGTGGCTCACAACCATCTATGATGAGATCTAATACCCTCTTCTGTATACTGTATACATAATAAATAAATAAATCTTTTAAAAAAATATCAAAAAATTCGATTTATTCAACTTATGTGTGTTTTGCCTGCACAAATGTATGTGCAGCATGCCCATGCTTGGTGCCCTCAAAAGTCAGAAGAGTGCATTAGGTCTCCTCGAACTGAAGTTACAGATAGTTGTGAGCAGCTAGGTAGGTGCTGGGACTCAAACCCCGGTCCTCTGCAAGAATGGCAGGTGCTAAATCATCTCTCTAGCTTCAATTTCTTTTTATTTTATTCATCTCTCTCTCTCTCTCTGTCTTTCTCTCTCTCTGTGTACACATGTCATAGTAAGTGTGAGATCACAGGACAACTTTGTGGGGTCAGTTCTGTCTTTGCACCTGGGTTCCAGGGATTGAACTCAGTTCATTAGGTTTTCTGAGCCATCTGGTGCCTATGTGCACATGCCTGTGTGAAATTTCTCTTAGCAATGCTGTCCTGAGAAGACAGTAGCCCTGGATCATGTCCGTGGCATGTTGCATAATGGAATGAGAGAAAGGCTTGCTCCCATCTGGTTTGTCCTGCCTATGGATAGTTGCACTGTGTAGGTAGCCATTGTGATACACCTGGCAGCCCATTCTGTGGACATGGTTGCTGTCCAGCTAGTAGAAGCTGTTTGTGGAGCTCACAGCCATGGTCCCTCGTGCAGCTCCAGGTAACCTCGTGCGGGGGGAACGCAGTGGAGCATCAGACTGCTTGAGGACTGAGGAGAAGACCCTGCAGCCTTCTCCTGACTTGTTCAGTTTCCTAATACAGGGCTCACGTAGCCTGGGTTTACCCTGAAGTCCTCCTGCTCATCCTGCTCACCTGCTGCCTCCTCTCAAGTACCCCCCTCCCCTGCCTGGGTTTCTTCTTTTCATGTCATAATTTTGCTTCTGTGTGGCTCAAGGTTGCTGTTTTGAGTTCAGGAACTCAGCACTCAATAGGGAAAGTGGATACCCCAGGTTCTCCAAAAGTAAGGCTCCTATAGGTTCCTGTCTTTTCAGCCTAGGGCATATTACATGCCTAGGTGCAGTCACATTTCTAGAACATAATGGCTTTGTCAGTCTAGCATGAAGATCCATGTCAACATAAGATTGTAGGAGAGGGGATTGTTGTAACTATTACAAAACCGAGGACCCCAGAAACCATTTTTGTTGAGATAGTTGTGAGTGTTGCTAAGCTCATTTGTCTGGGAGGAAGATGCAACCCCGTGGTCAGGCCAGTGAAAGGCTGAGCAGAGTTAGTCACAGCTGCCCCCTCAGTCCTCCATGTCCACTCTGTCGGTCCTCCATGTCCACTCTGTCGGTCCTCCCTGTCCACTCTGTCGGTCCTCCATGTCCTCTGTCGGTCCTCCCTGTCCACTCTGTCGGTCCTCC